>CAOKZL010003129.1:0-125159 GCA_948472985.1 Iguana delicatissima
CAACAGAACTAGTAGGAAGCACAAAACTCTTGAAGGGAGACCCCCCAGGCAGGGGAGGGAGGTCCAAACAGTTCACTTTATTCCTTTTCTTCTGCTGCTCAGTTTCCAAACACTCAGCAAACTATCATTGGAATCTTTTAAACCTTGCCATCCAAAATTTAAATTTAAAAAATTCCTTACTGATACCTACAAAATGGTTTCATCTCTGCCAGCACCATTTTTTTTCCCCCAAGCCCCAAACAACCTTGTGAATGCCATATTTCATGGCAGCAAGGAACTTATTTCTTCCTCTGAAATCATTTCCTCTGATTGGCAAGGCTGGGTATCCTTTACCAGGCCAACAACACATTTCTACCATGCCATCCCTTTTTGTTGTGTTTTTATCCATACCTTGAGGGACTACTACATTAAAAACATTATGTCCAGATCTTCAAGTCCAAGAGTGTTTGGACTTGTCTGGTGGTGCAGTGGTTAAATGCCAGTACTGCAGCCACAATGTTGTAAGTTTGATCCTGCAGGGCTCCAGGTTGACTCAGCCTTCCATCCTTCCGTAGGTCAGAAAAAGAGTACCCAGCTTGTTGGGAGCAATTAGCTAACATATATTGTAAACTGCTTAGGGAGTGCTTTGCATTTATAAGTGATATAGAAACTGCTTGTGCTATTGCTATTCTATCTGCTATCTGTGCTCACCCCCACCAGCAAATAATGGAAACATCCTCTTTCCTTATCAAAATTGGAAAGTTGCTATAAAGTCGACAGTCTTAAGTTTCTTCTCCTGTGTAAAAAAAAAAAACCCAAGGCAACTAAACCCTGTCCCCTGTATCCAATACAGTCCTTTGATTTTGCAGGGGCTTCAATCGGTCTCTCCACATCCCTCTGTTTTACCAGTGGAAGTGTCCACGGGGAAGAAAAATACAGAAATTTCCCTTTTGCTATAGAAAATGTGTCTTGACACATCGAAGTAAACCTTTGGAACTTAAAAATGCTTAAATGGCATGAGACTTTTTTTTCGCATTTCAGAACTTCTTGTGAAAATTTCATTTGCACACAAAAAAATAATAATGGTGGGGGGTCCAAAAGGAGCTTTTGTGTAGAAAAACTGTTTTTAAAAAATTTAAAATACATTGCCCATTAAATTTTCACAAAGAAGTTCTGAAATGTTAAAAATCATTGAAAAATACGACTTCTTTTGTACCTCACCCATGGGAAGAAAACTAATGAAATACTTTGTTCTTGCATACAAGGACAACATAAGCAAATATGTATGTTCTGAACCCACAGTGAATTAGAGCCTTCGGTCACTGGAGAGACACCACTGAGAGTGTGTAACCCCCACAGTTCATCTTGTCAATTCTGTCAGCAGAGCAGTAGGATATGCAAGAGAAGAGGAGAGAACACAACTGCAGAGCCAGAAATATCACCAGAATACACTGGGCAAAGTCATTATGAGAGTAAATGTGATGACACTAATTTTTTTTAATTTTTATTAATTTTATTATTTAAAAAAAAAAAGGGGGACATTAATTACACATATTACACAAAACTTACTCAAACACTTAACACATAAAAAAAACACAACACACAAAGAAAAACAAAAACAAAAACAACAATCATATCTCATCCACATACCTTCACAACAACAAAAAAATACAACTGATATTTACCAAACTCAAACACACTGTTTGACTCTTGCTAATCCCAACTTCCATCTTTGACTTTTGAGTCAGTTAATCATCTTTCTATCTCAAATTGGTATCCCTCTTTCCAAATCCAATTTAAATACCCTGAACACTATCTCCAACTGAAAAAATTAAACCTGTTTCTCTCTTCTCCTCATGAAATTGATATATTCGTAGTACTTCCTCCCATTGTTGTTGTATTCTTACTTTCTCCTCTTATCTGTTAGTTTATCCATTTGAATTACCTCTATTAATTTTAACTCCCATTTCTCTATCCATGTTGCCATCCTTTCTTTCCATCTACGCCTTACAGTGCAAGCCTTGCCGTCCTATCATATAAAATAATTGTTTCCCCGCTGTCTTATCAAGATCCTTCCCCCACATCGATAACAAATATACTTCAGCTGTCATTTCGAATTGGATATTCAATATCGATTCTATCCGCCTATGTACCTGTTTCCAGTTTCATTATTTTACATGACCACCATGCGTGAAAAAATGATCCTATGTCTTCTTCAACGTAGCATTTGTTAAGATCTATTTGTCATTACTGCCAATCTCTGTGGGGTTAAATACCACCAAGTATATATATGACACACATTCTAATATCCTGACAAAGTGTATATTTCATCGTTTTAATCCACAGCCGTTCCCATTGTTCCATCATAATTGAGTGATCTCAGTATTTGGGCCCATTTAATCATAGAAGGCTTTACAACTTCATCTTCAGTATATCATTTTAACAAACTGATAGATACTAGAAATTACTTTAAATTCTTTTTCATATAACACTCCATTTAACTCTTCCTCTACTAATTCATAATCCCTAATTTTTATATCAATTTTTATTTTTTCAACCTGATCTGCCTATATAATAACCAGTGACATTTGACTCCTACTATTCTATTTCTTGTCCTGGATTTAATTCTAATTTGTTTTTGTTGCATTGATATCATATCTTCATATTTTATCCACTTATCTAATAAAATATTTTCCCTCTTATAGAAAGCCTCATGTGGAGTAGACCCATTTTGGGGTATATTACAAGTCTGTACTACATATTTTTTCCAAACTTTAAAAAGAGCATTCATAAGATAATGCCTATCAAATTCCTTACTATTTCTCTCTTTATTAAACCAAATAGATAGTAATGCCAACCCTGTCCTAATCCATCACCCTCTATCTTTAATAATTTAATATCTTCTAATTTAAACCAATCACTGAATCCAATTAGGTATATGTGATACAGAGGGTCAAGTTAGGTAAAGCCAAGCCCCCTCATCTTTCTCATCTTCTTATCATCTTCATTTTAACCCTAGGTTTCTTCCCTCCCCATATAAATTTATTAATTTCTTTTTGCCAATTTTGACCTTTTCATTTTGTATAATCGGGATATTTTGAAACAAAAAGAGCAGCCTTGGGAAAACTGCCATTTTAATTGTTGCTATCTTACTGGAACCACGATAATTTTAAATTACTCCAAGTTTTTAAATCCTAAGCAATTTCATCTCATTTTCAAATAATTATTCTTAAAGAGGTCAGAAGTTTTATTTGTCATTGTATCTGAAATCTTACTTTATCTGATAACGTAAACCCCGTACTTTTATTATCTTTATCCTTTTCCCCTTCTGTCATATTCTTTGTCATCACCATAGTTTTTTCTTTATGAATTTTTAAACCTGAATATTTTCCAAAATTGTTTAGTATATTCTTCAAAATATCTAGATAACTATCGTCATATTCCATCGTTATTACGCTTGTCATTGGCAAAAGCCCTAATCTATATTCCTTACCTTGTGTTCTAATCCCTTTAATTTTATCATTTCCTTTAATTAACACTTCTATCACTAAAAGAAACAACAATGGAGATAACGGGATACCCTATGAGTTCCCCCTTTGAATTTCAAATTTTTCAGTTTTAGAGCCATTTATTATAATGCTTGCATATTGTTCTATAAATTGCTTTTATCCAATTTAAAAAATTTAAACCCAAACCCATTTTATCACACACTTTAAAATAAAAGACCAATTAACAGTATTGAAAGCCTTTTCGATATCTAAAAAGGGAAATAAGTTTTTTCTGGTACGATTTTCACAAAGTTCTAGTACATTGATTATATATGAGACGTTTGGACACTCACCAGGAACAAATACTGCTTGCTCTTCTGAGATTCTTCAATACTATTTTTAACTGATTTTCGTGAAGATTGCGGCAAACAATTTATAATCTGAGTTAAGTAACAAAATAGGCCGAGAAATTCTTTATATCTAACGGATCCTCCCCTTCTTTTTGAATTTAATGTTATATTTACTTCCCTCCATGTATCTGGTATATTTCCTTTAATTGCCTCATTCATTATAATTAGAAGTATTGATGCTAGGTCCATTTGAAAAATTTTAATACAATTTGAGTTGTAAAACCATCCGGGCCCCGGAGTTTTACCTATTTTTGCTTTTTGAATTACCTCAATCACTTCAGATAATGTAATGGGTTTGTTTAGTCTCCTCTCTTTGCTGATCTGTCAATTTCACTAACTTCTGATCCTCTAAATATAATCCAATCAATTCTTCTTGAAGACCTTGTCGCTTATAAATTGTAGTATAATATTCTTGAAGAATTCTCTTGATCTGTTGAAAGTCTGTTTGTATTGTTTCTCCACTTCTTAATTCTGTAACCAATGTTTTCTCCTTCTTTTATCTTGCACAAGCCATCTTCCCGTTTTGTTTGCCCATTCAAAATTATATTCTTTAAGTAAGTCATCTTCTCCTTCTTGAAGTTGAAATCGATTTCCGTCTCATCGTTTTCGTAATAAATTAATTTCCCTAAGGATTTTTCCATTTGTTGGATCCTGAGAGTATTCTTCAGTTCTTTCTCTTTGCAAATCCTCTTCCATTCTCTGAAATTATCTCTTTTTCCTATTAATTACCGCTTTTTGTTGAATACACAACCCTCTAATTACTGCCTTCGCTGCATCCCAAACCATCACATTAACCCCTTTATTAAGATTTTCCTCAAAATATAATTTAATATGTTCTTTAACTTTCTTTACAAACTTTTCATCTTGAAACAGTCTATCATCCAATGAAATAAATCCTCAGCTGTCTGCTTCAACTCTAATAAAATTGGGTTATGAAAAGTTTCCGTGTCAGCATTCTGTTTCTTAATTAATTCAGCCAGTTACTTCGTAATCAAAAACATGTCTAACCGCGATAAAGAAGCGTGGGGCTCTGAATAAAATGTAAATTCTTTTTGTTCCCATATTTATATCTCCTCCACACGTCCAATAAATCTAATATTACTATTGGTATTTTCGAAAGAACTAGGAAGTATCCCCTGTCTCTCCTTTTATCTAGATCCCATCTAATTTAGGTTAATGACGCGATTCCAAACCCCCAGACAAATTATATCGCTATAATCTAAATTTAGAATTTTATTACACAACGTATTATAAAATTTTCCTGTTTCTTATGTGGGCCATAAATACCTACCACCAATATTTTTCGACTTTGCCAATTAATTTCAACCCCATATACTCCAACCATCCTCGTCTTTTAAAATTTCTTTTGGGCATAACTTAACGTTGACATATAATACTACTCCCCTCTTTTTAACATTCGGGATTGCAACAAATTCTACACCTATCTTTTTATTCCGTACTAAGTGAACTTTTTCTTTTGGTACTTGAATTTCTGTAACCCAACTACATCTAGTTTCTTTCTTTCAATATAATAAAAAATTTTCTCCTTTTTTTCGGGGTGTTACCATCCCTTTAATATTCCAAGATAGAATATTCAGAGTCATGGCAAGAGGATCTAATTTCAAATCTTACTTAATTGTTTTCTTCACCTGATTCTATACTCTCTTCACTTCTCGACACTTTTCCCACAGCTCCTTCTTCTTTCTCTCTATCCTGATCTTGATTCATTTCCTTTTTTTCCACTACTTGATTCTCTGTCTCAACATTTTCCTGATGCCCCTTTTGTTTTAATTGTCTTGACTGTTCCTTCCCAAATCTTCTCATAAAGATTTTTGTCTCTTGAACTGTGTCGATCTTAAAATTTTGATAAATCGAAAGCTAATACCTTCCAACTTCCCCCATCAGTACTATACATTATGAGATTTTAAAAAAGATGTTATAAATCTATATTCATTTCTTTTTCTCAAAATCCTAGGAGGTGCATCTTTATAAATATATACTTTTGTCTTCTCTTATTACCAAATCATTCTCCAACTCTTTCTCTGTCTCTTTCCGTACCAATTGCACCATTATGTCTCGAGGGAAAGCCTTCTTTCTCTCGTGATTCCTGATTTGATTCTAAACATTTTGTCGATCTCTCTCACTCCATCTTCTCCTCTGGTATGTTTAAAAAATTTTGCTAAGGGTGGAATTACTCTGTCATATAAATTTTCATCCTTGCTTTCTCCCAAACCTCTTATTTTTATATAATTTTCGTGCCTTTAAATCTGCCAAGGCTTTTTCATCTAAAAGACGTTCTGTCTGTCTATTACATTTTCTGTTGTTTCTTCTATTTCCTTCGTCTTCGATTCAATTATTGAAACTCTTTCCTGTGTGTTGTAAGATCCTCTTGTAGAGTCTCCCCAAGTGCCATTTTAATACCTTTTAATTCATTCTTAAAGTCTCTGTCTTCACTTCCTCCTGAGGTCCTTCATTGTCTAATTTCAAACTTTATATTCCTTATCTCATCTAATAACGCCACCTGGAAAGTTACCACCTGTCTGTTTTATTTAATTTTGGAATATTGATAAGCTGTGAATTATAGTATATGGACTTGTGGATGATTGATTTAAAGTTTCAATAATAGGGGATTGATTTATGAAAGAAACATGTTGATTACTAGCAATTGATGTTAAAAGAGATATTGAAACCAATCAAATTGCCGGTATCGATTCTATCAGTCTGGGATACTTTAATGGACACCAGAATGACATTGAGAACAACTAAGGCGACTATTACAGCCACGCAAAAGAAAATTATCTTTGGAACCAGTATCTAAACCAGAATTAGAAAACAGACAGGGTGGATAATTTCCAGGTGGCGTTATTAGATGAGATAGGAATATAAAGTTTGAAATTAGACAAGAAATGAAGGACCTCTAGAGGAGAGATGAAACAAGACTTTAAGAATGAATTAAAAGGTATTAAAATGGCACTTGGGAGCTTACAAGAGGATCTTAAAGAACACACAGGAAAGAGTTTCAGAGGAATCCGAATCGAAGACGAAGGAAATAGAAGAAACAACAGAAAATGTAATAAGACAACAAGAACGTCTTTTAATATGAAAAAGCCTTGGCAGATTTAAAGGCACGAGAAAATTATATAAAAATAAGAGGTTTGGGAGAAAGCAAGGATGAAAATTTATATGACAGAGTAATTCCACCCTTAGCAAAATTTTTTAAACATACCAGAGGAGAAGATGGAGTGAGAGATCGACAAAATGTTTAGAATCGAATCGAGAATAGCGAGAGAAAGGAGACTCCCCTCGAGACATAATGGTGCAATTGGTACGGAAAGAGACAAGAGAAGATATAATTCAGAAGAGTTTGGAGAATGATTTGGTAATAGAGAAGACAAAAGTATATATTTATAAAGATGCACCTCCTAGGATTTTGAGAAAAAGAAATGAATATAGATTTATAACATCTTTTTTAAAATTCTCATAATGTATCATACTGATGGGGGAAGTTGGAAGGTATTAGCTTTCGATTTTGTGAACAAAATTTTAAGATCGCAACACAGTTCAAGAGACAAAAATCTTTATGAGAAGATTTGGGAAGGAACAGTCAAGACAATTAAAACAAAAGGGGCATCAGGAAAATGTTGAGACAGAGAATCAAGTAGTGGAAAAAAAGGAAATGAATCAAGATCAGGATAGAGAAGAAGAAGAAGGAGCTGTGGGAAAAGTGTCGAGAAGTGAAGAGAGTATAGAATCAGGTGAAGAAAACAATTAAGTAAGATTTGAAATTAGATCCTCTTGCCATGACTCTAGATTTCTTATCTTGGAATATTAAAGGGATGGAACACCCCAAAAATAGGAAAATTTTTTATTATATTGAAAGAAAGAAACTAGATGTAGTTGGGTTACAAGAAATTCGAGTACCAAAAAGAAAAAGTTCACTTAGTACGGAATAAAAAGATAGGTGTAGAATTTGTTGAATTTCTTATGTTTAAAAAAGAGGGGAGTAGTATTATATGTCAACGTGTAAGTTATGCCCAAAAGAAATTTTAAAAGACGAGGATGGTCGGTATATAGGGGTTGAAATTAATTGGCAAAGTCGAAAAATATTGGTGGTAGGTATTTATGGCCCACATAAGAAACACAGGAAAATTTTTATAATACGTTGTGTAATAAAATTAAAATTTAGATTATAGCGATATAATTTGTCTGGGGTTTCGTAATGGCGTGATTAGACCTAAATTAGATAGGATGTCAGGGAAAAATAAGGAGAGACAGGGGATACTTCCTAGTTCTTTTGAAAATATGATGAGTAATCTAGATTTATTGGACGTGTGGAGATATAAATATGGGAACAAAAAAGAATTTACATTTTATTGAGCTCCACGCTTCTTTATCGCGGTTAGACATGTTTTTGATTACGAAGTCACTGGCTAGATTAATTAAGAAACAAGAAATACTGACACTGCTTTCAGATTATAACCCAATTTTATTAGAGTTGAAGCAGACAGCTGAGGATTTATTTAGTTGGAGATTGGATGATAGACTGTTTCAAGATGAAAAGTTTGTAAAGAATATTTTTAACCATTATTAAAAAAATTTTAAAACCAGTGAAAATTTGGAAACCACCTCAAATTTTTAAACTTAAAAAGAGTTTAAAATGTAGAATTTAACTCTTTTTTAAACCTAATAATGCAATTTAAAACCCAAAATAATTAAATTTAATTTACAATAGAAATAAATTTAAAAACTGGATTTGAGAAAAGAAAGCAAAACTTATCTCTCTTTTAATATCTCATTTTAACCTGGGTTTTAGTAATTATTTTCTTTTGCAATTTTATACCTTAAGGAAAATTTTTGGAAAGGAGGCTAGTAATTAATAATTGTTGCTATCTTGCCTAACCACGATAATTTTAAATTACTCCAAATTTTTAAATCTAGCAATTTCATCCATATTTCAAATAATTATTCTTAAAGAGGTCAGAAGTTTTATTTGTCATTGTAATTGCTAAAATATCTTACTTTATCTATGAAAGTAAACCCCGTACTTTGAACCTATTCTTATCTTCTGTCATATTCTTATGATCACCATAGTTTTTTCTTTACTAAACTTTTAAATGAATATTTTCCAAAATTGTTAGATATATTCTTCAAAAGATAGATAATATCTTCATATTCCAAGTTATTACAGAATATGGCAGAAGCTAACTATATTCCATTACCTTGTTTAAAAGTAATTTTATATCCTTAATTTTAAGTTAACACCATATCATTTTAAAAGAAACGACGATGGATATACGGATGCCTTAACGAGCCTTGAAATTCAAATTTTTAGTTTTAGGCCATTATTATAATGCAAAATTTTTATAATAAATTGTGTTTTTTCCAATTTAAAAATTTAAACCGAAACATTTTATCACGCACTTTAAATAGAAAAGACCAAATTAACAGGATGCAGGGAAGCCTTTGATATAGAGAGAAAGGGAAATTCCTAGTTTTTTGAGGATGATTCAAAATTCTAGTAAATTTATTAGATATTAAATTGGGAACAAAAAAAATTACAGGAAGAAATTCTGCCTCCTTCTTATATGTCCGTTAATTTTTATTTAATCACTTGCTAAAATTGTGGTAAATAATTTATATCCATTAAGTAACAAATAGGCCGAAAATTTTTTTTGATTAACGGATCTTCCCTTCTTTTTGAATTAATGTAGATTCTTCTCCATGTAATGTATATTTCCTTTTAAAACTTAATTATAATTAAAAATTTTGGAAACTAGTCCATTGGAAATTTTATGATTTTAGTTGTACAGCAAGAGCCAGAATTACCTATTTTGCATTTAAAAGCGTAATTAATTCAGAAAGTAATGGGTTTGTATTTAAACCTTTAAAGATGAAATTCACTAATTCTGATCCTCTAAATATAATCAATCAATTTCTTGAAGACTTTTTAATAAAATATAGAAATATTTAACAATTAGATCTTTGAAAGTCTAGATTTATTTACTGAATTCTGTAACCAAGATTTGCTTGTGCGTTTTTCAAATGAACAAGCCAGAAATTTTTTTTGATTTTCCCATTCAAAAATTTAAAATGCTTTAAGTAAGTCAAGAAATTCTTGAATTATTAAATATTCAATTTATAATTCGTTTTCGTAATAAATTAATTCCCTTGGATTTTTCATTATGTTGGATCCTGAGTAAATTGACTTTCTTAAAAACCCCTTTCCCTTCTCCTAACATTATCTGAAGTTTTGCTATTAATTACGCTTTTTGTTGAATACACAACCCTCTAATTACTGCCTTGTCCACCCCCAAAATCATAAAATTTTTCAAATGGACAGATTTTCCTCAAAATATAATTTTAAAAGGTTCAAATTACAAATTTCATCTTGAAAATCTAATCCATCTAATATTTAAAAGGTCCCCTCAAAAAAAAATTTTTTATTATATGAAAAAGAATTTGATATTTTTGGTTCAAAATTAGCCAAGAATAAAATATTTCAAAAAAAGAAGGGGTTAATAAAATGTAAAAATTTTTTTTCAATTTAATTCCCAAAAGCAATTTTTAAACCAAATTTCAAAAGGGTTGGAAATATTCGTCAAAATTTTATTTTTGGTCCCTACTAAAGGAAAAAAAATTATTTTAAAAATTCTAATTTAATTCAAATTTGGTTTATGCAATTAAAAAATTTTTGTTTATGTGGGAAAAAAACCCAAAATTTGCTTTTGAAAATTTAAATTTTAACCCCATTTATTTACCTTGATTTAAAATTTTTGGGAAAAAAGAATTTACATTTTAAAACACCCCCTCTTTTGTTATTTTTGATTAAATTCACCTCTTTTTTGAAAAGGAAAAACTGCATGGAAAATTAAATCTTAACCCAATTTTTTATTAAGCCCCTTTTTTATTAAATTTTACTTTTTGTAAATTTTTAAAGTTTGAATTTTAAATTATTTTGAGGAAAATTTAAATTTTTTAATATTTTTTTGATCAAACCTCATTTGATTTCCAAAACTTTTAAAAAAAATTTTGAAAGTTTTTTAAGGGCTGAAATTTTCCGATCCCTTTTTAAAATTTTTTAGGGTTAAATTTTTAAAAAAATGCGAATGTTAGAATCAAAAAAAGTTTTCAAAATAAAATTTTAAAACAAACAAACGGGAAGATCCTTTGAGAATTAAAAAAGAAAAATTGTTTCTTTAAAATTAGGAAATACAAATTTTTTAAAAAAAAAATTTGTTTTTATTTCCAAATTATGGGAAATCTTTTGAAAATTTTTTGGTTTTTTATGCAAATTATGTTGAGGGATTTTTTTGCAAAGGCATTAACAAACCCCTTTTATCAATTTATAAATTTTTAAAAAATGGTTTAAAAATTTGCCCGGGGGGTTTTCTCTTCATAAAATTTTCAAATGGCCCCCACCCAAATTTTTTAATATCTGAATGGTGAAAGAATTCCATAAGGGTTCTGGAGCTAATATAACATTATTCAAAATGGAAATCCTTAGATATAAAGAATTATCGGCCTATTTCGTTATTACTGATTATAAATTATTTACCCAATCTTAGCGAATAGATTAAAAATAGTATTAAGGAGATAATCTCAGAAGAGCAAGCAGGATTTCTTCCTGGTAGATATATAAGGATAATTTAAGATATATAATCAATGTATAGAACTTTGTGAAAATCATCCCCAGAAAAACTTATTTCCCTTTTTTTGATATCGAAAAGGTCTTTCGATACTGTTAATTGGTCTTTTTATTTAAAGTGTGTGATAAAATGGGTTTGGGTTTAAATTTTTTAAATTGGATAAAAGCAATTTATTCGACACAATATGCCAATACTTTAACTAATTGAAGTAACAAAGCTTCATAAACTCCCCTATTCAAATTTTAAATTTAAAAAATTTTTTTAAAAAAAATTTAAAAAAAAATTAAAAAGGTAATTAAAAAATTGGCAAAAAGAAATTAATAAATTTATATGGGGTGGAAAGAAACCTAGGGTTAAAATGAAGATAATACAAGATGAGAAAGATAGAGGGGGTTTGGCTTTACCTAACTTGACCCTCTATTATCACGCCTGTGCCTTAAATTGGATTCGTGATTGGATTAAATTAGAAGATATTAAATTATTAAAGATTGAGGGTGATGGATTAGGACAGGGTTGGCATTATTATATTTGGTTTAATAAAGAGAGAAATAATAAGGAATTCAATAGGCATTATCTTCGGCAAAATAGTTTTTTAAAGTTTGGAAAAAATATGTTGTACGAGCTTGTAGGTTTACCCCAAAATGGGTCTCTGCACATGAGGCTTTCTATAAGAGGGAAAATATTTTATTAGATAAGTGGATAAAACATGAAGACATGATATCAATACAACAAAAACAAATTAGAATTAAATCCCAACAAGAGATGAATAAGTTAGGAGTCAAATGCCACTGGTTATTATATAGGCAGATACGTGAAAAATTAAAAATTGATATAAAAATAAGGGATTATCAATTAGCAGAGGAAAAATTAAATGGAGTGTTATATGAAAAAGATTGTAAAGTAATTTCTAGTATCTATAGAATTTTATTAAAGCGGTAGTACCGAGGTTGAAGTTGTAAAGCCTTCTATGATTAAATGGGCCCAAAATCTCAATCACTCAATTATGATGGATCAGTGGGAGCGGCTATGGACTAAAACGATGAAATACACACTTTGTCAAGATATTAAGGAGAATATATATAAGACGTATCTTCGCTTGATCCAACCCCACAGAGATTGGCAATAATGACAAATAGATATTCTACAAATGCTGGAAATGTGAAGAAGACGTAGGATCATTTTTTCACTCATGGTGGTCATGTAAAATAATGAAAAAATATTGGAAAACAGGTACATAGGCAGATAGAATCGATATTGAATATCCAATTTGAAATGACAGCTGAAGTATATTTGTTATCGATGTGGGGAAGGATCTTGATAATATAGCGGGGAAACAGTTATTTTATATGACAGCAGCGGCAAGGTTAGTTATAGCGCGTAGATGGAAAGAAAGGGTCGCACCGTCGATAGAGGAATGGGAGTTGAAATTAATAGAGATGATTCAAATGGATAAACTAACAGGTATATTAAGAGGAGAAAGTAAGAATATGATCGCAAGACAATGGGAGGAAGTACTACACTATATATCAAATTTTATGAGGAGAAAGAGAATGGGTTAAATTTTTGGTTGAAATCTTGTTAGGGGTATTTAAATTGGATTTGGAAGAGGGATACCAATTTGAGATAGAAGGAGGATTAACTGACTCAAAAGTCAAAGATGGAAGTTCTGTATTTAGCCAGGAGTTAAATAATAAGTTAAATAGTGTGTTCGAGTTTGGTAAATCGTGTAATTTTTGTTGTGAAGGTATGTGGATGAAATATGATTGTTCTTTTTTTTGTTCTTTTTTCTTTTGTGTGTTGTTTGTTTTTTGTTTTGTTTTTTTGTTTATGTGTTAATATTTGAGTAAGTTTTGTGTAAATATCTGTAATTATTGTTTTCTTTTTTAAATATAATAAAATTTATAAAAATTAAAAAAAAATAAAGATAATGATAATAGAAGAGCAATTTCAAAACTCTGTCAGAGACTGATATCACCCACCAACCAGATTTTTCAGAAACAATTATCTATGTGAGGGAGATGGAAAAATGAGTTATGATAAGCAAAAGAACTTTGACTTTGCAAATAAACCGGGAAAAATGTTGACACAGCGATTGTCAAAAGAAAAAGTGATACAAAAATTCCAAGACAGAGATGCTGGGCTAACAAATAATCGAAGTATACAAAAAGCATTTCATAGATATTTTTTATATAAACGTCAAAGTTTCTTTTTGGAAAAAGCAGATCGACAATTTGGTAAGCAAAATTTACTTATGATTACATAACATTCAAAAACTGATTAGAAATGCTCCAGGAATAGGAAGAGAGATTTGTGATGTTGTGAAATAGTCTAAAACAGGAAAGACACCTAGTCCAGATGGTTTGTTGGCTCTTTATTATAAAAGTTTTGCTATTGCCTCTACAACAATGAACACTGTTTTGCAGAGCGAAGAGCTGCCTGACAGTTGGAAACAGGCAAATATTGCACTAATGCCAAAAGAAGACTAAGATTTAACATTGACCAAAAAAAAATAAAAATCATAGACCTATATCATTAATGTGTAATGTCTTCTCTTATCCTAACTCAATAATCCATTTTCATGGACAGATCCAGATTAAAGATTAAGTTCAGCACAAACACAGTAATATGGTTATGGTATAACTAAGCTAGTCACGGCTAGCACAGCAGAGATGGTGGTGGCCCTCTTAACATTCTGCCCCTCCAAGCAAATCCTACCCCTCCAGAAAAGCTCACAAGCAGCAGTAAGCATATGCTACTGTGAAGATATGTGAAAGCAATGAAAAACAATGGCATCAAAGATGACCTGCTATGCAAGGCACAGCATTACAACATCTAAAAATCAGAAAACAATGAAGCCACGTCCATTAAACCCCAGCTTGACTTGACAAGTGATGTTGTACTAGTCTTGGTTTATCAGGGTATTTCCTGTGAAAGTCTCAAAGGAGTTTGAAGAGCAAACATGATGGTGATCAACCCACTCAGACCTTCCCCTAGGAAAGTCCTTTCACTGAATAAAATATTGAAGGAGGCCCTTGTGCCCTATAGACTCCAGGATTTCCTAACTCTGAAGTGCTGCTGGTCATAAATCATGGGGTGGCAGTGGTGGGGTGGGCTTCATGGGGTGCCAGGCATCTGGTTTAGTTGCAGGCTTTAGCAAGCTGCAATGGAAAACAGAGTGCACATGTCAGTATGCTTTAGGCAGTACCAGTTCTACAGTCACAGATCCGACTATTCTTTTTATGAAAATACTGTGGACTCAACTTCTTTGAAGGCTGACAGCACAAGAACTTGGTTGGTAGGTATACCAAATCTCTCACCTTAAAGTCCCATTCAGGAGCCCTTGTTATATCAGTCTGCTTTTTGTAGGATCTCAAATAGGCTCCAAAGCAAAAATCCCAGACGCCACATGGCTTTGACTCTCTTGGCCCATTCGGTCAGATGTACAGGGTCCTCCTCCTTCACCGATAAAGTTGGCAAATGTTTTGTCCATATAGTACCTGAAATAGGGAGTAACCCATGCTTACATGGACAGAGTTGTTATAAGCCACTTCAGCAAAAGGCAACAGCTGAGCCCAATCATCCTGTTGAAAATAATGCATCACTGTAGGTCCTGCTCAAGGATCTAGTTGACACTCTCAGTCTGCATGACCATTTGGGGATGATGGGCTGAACTCAGTCTCTGCTTGGTACCAAGAAGCCTCAGAAAAGCCCTCCAAAGCTGGGAGATAAACTGAGCCCTTGGTCCAAGATGATTTTACTGGGGACTCCATGAAGTCTATAGATTTTTGCAGAAATAACCTTTGATCTGGCCAATTGAGGGGCTTTCATAATCAAAGCGCAAGGCACAAAATGGGCTTACATTAAAAACAGATCAGTCAACATCCAAATCACTGTTTTCTTCTGTCAGGTAAGCCCACTATAAAGTTCATGCTAATTTCAGCTCAGGGATGAGGAGGAGTAGGGAGGGGTTGTAATAGTCTTTGTGGCGTTCCCCCACTCATTTGGCCATCACACAAACTGGGCAGCTTTTGATGTAAGCTTCTCTATCCTGTCTCAGTCCAGGCCACCAGATTTGGTGCCTGACCAGTTGTAATGTTTTAATGAACTCAAAATGCTCTGCTGCTTTTACATCATGTCACTGCCTCAAAACTTTAGCAACATATTTCATCTCTTAGTGCCTATTCCCCTCATTATCCTTCCATGAGGTGTCTTGCTCCAGCGCTTTTTGCATACTGCGCTCTAAATCAGGCTTTAACTGTATCTACACAGCCAAAGGGTTGGTTTGGATATGTGTTATTACAGCCAAACCTAATTGCTGGGGGGTAAATACGATATCCACCACCTCTTTATTGGCTGTTGTGTTCTGGCAGTCTGGACAAAGCATTGGCTTTCTAAAATCAGGCTTATTTCCCTTTTCCCTGCCCCCTTTTTCCTTCATCTTAAACCCAGTGACAATGAGATCTGCATATAGTTGGGGATGAATTGTCTATAGAAATTAGCAAACTCCAGGAAGCTCTGGAGTTGCCTCCTTATTTTGGGGACTTCCCATCTCACGATGTCCCAAACCTTCACAGGATCTATTTCAATCTACTCTTCAGATACAATATCCCAAAAAGTCCAATATTTCAGGCTGAGTGGAGCACCTGGTATATTTATACATCTGATCAATGAGGTGCTTCATGATTATTTGAATCAATGAGTGTATACAGAGGACTACCATTCCTATGTGGAGCTGGTGAGGAAGGTGCAGAGAGGTTGCTAGACAACCAGTAAAGCTGTCCAAGATTGGATCATTAAACAGACAGTTTGTATGTTACCCTAATTTCTGGGATCTCTCAGGGGACACCTCACTGTGCTCTACTTGATGGGGAATGGACACTAGCCAAGCACAAGCAATATCACTGCAAGAGGCAGGGTAACTTAGTGGGGTCTTTTTACCCAGTTTTTATGGGGTCAGGCCAAGTCAAAAACCAAACCAAATGTCCAATAAATAATTTTATTAAAAGTAAGTCTCACACACCAACGCACTCTCGCACACACGCACCCAAGAGCTATTAAGAAATAAAAGAAAGGAAATTGGGCAGAGGGAGTATTGAAGGGGTGTTGTTGGGGTAATACTGCATCCTGTCCTGAAGTCCTGGGTCCGAGGAGGCAACAAAGAAGTGGGGCTCAGCACGGAGAGGGCTGAGATTGCTCAACAAATTGAGCAACAGTCGGCTGGGGTGACTGGGAGTGATCCGAAGAAACGCTCAAAAGCCGGGACTATTTATAGGTTAAAAAATACCTGGAGGACTAATCCTTTCCTGGGGAGAACAATGGTTGTTGCAGTGGGCACAAAGCCCCACATTGATAATTTCCTTGGTGTGATGGGATTATTAGGTGTTGTCAAAGTCTCCAGAACTTTGAAGGTGTTGTGGTGTGATTTTTGGTCCCCGCCTGATGGGATATTTGCTCAACCTGAGGCACATACGCTAATCCTCTCAAGTCAGCATCTCAGGGCTGAGGACCCTTTGTTTATTGTGTCTTTACACATCTTGAGGTTTCCTGGAGCTACGTGACAGGGATTTTACTGGCCTGACCTGATTGTCGGTCTTCCGACCGTGCCTTCTCCGTGCCCTTTCGGGGACCTCTCTGGCATACGAAGCTATATTTTAATATTGAAATTGTAGACCCCGGGAGAAGGTTTCTCCCTCGAAGTAACATGTAAGCACTTAGAAACGAATGCTGTGACCACTAAAAGTCAACATGGGTTTCTCAAAAACTAGTCATGCTAGATTAAGCTCATCTCTTTTTTTTTTTTTTAAAAAGAGTTACAAGCTTGGATGAGAGAATGCTGCGGATGTAGTGTATCTTGATTTCGGTAAGGCCTTTGACAAGGTCCACCATGATATTCTTGCAAACAAGGTAATAAAATGTGGGTTAAACAATGCCACTATTAGGTGGATTTGTAATTGGCTGACTGGCCAAACACAAAAGGTGCCCACCAATGGCTCTTCTTCATCCTGGAAAGAAATTACTAGTGGGGTCCACAGGGTTCTGTCCTGGACCGAGTGCTATTCAACATCTTTATCAATTACTTGGATGATGGAATAGAAGGCATGCTGATCAAATCTGCAGATGACACCAAATTAGGAGGGCTAGTTCCAGAAGACAGGAACAGAATTCAAAATCACTTTGAAGATTAGAGAGCTGGGCCAAAACTAACAAAATGAATTTTAACTGAGAAATGTAGAGTACTATGCTTAGGAAAAAGAATTAAACGCACAGATATAGGATTGGTGACACTTGGCTTGAAAAACAGTACATGTGAAAGGGATCTAAGAGTCTTAGTGGGTCAAAAGCTGAACATGAGTCAACAGTGTGATGCTGCAGCTAAAAAAGCCAATGTGATTCTAGGTTGCATCAAAAGGAGTATAGTGTTGAGCTCAAGGGAAGTAATACCACCACTCTATCCTGCTTTGGTAAGACTTCACCTGGAATACTGTGTCCAATTGTGGGCACCACAATTCAAGAAGGATACTGACAAGCTGGAATGTATCAAGAGGAGGGTGACCAAAATGGTGAAGGGTCTGGATACCATGTCCTATGAGGAGCGGCTTAGGGAGCTAGGTACGTTTAGCCTGATGAAAAGATGGTTAAGATGTGACATGACATCACGTTGAAATATTTGAAAGGATGTAATGTTGAAAGTGGAGCAAGCTTGTTTTCTGCTGCTCCAGAGACTAGGACATGGAGCAATGGATTCAAATTACAGGAAAAGAGATTTCACCTAAACCTCAGGAAGAACTTCCTGATGGTAAGAGCCATTTGACAATGGAATATGCTGCCTCAGAGTGTGGTGGTGCCACTTCTTTGGAGGTTTTTAAACAGAGGCTGGATGGCCATGTACTGGGGGTGCTTTGAATGTGTCTTCCTGCATGGCAGGGGTTTGGACTCAAAGGCCATTGTGGTCTCTTCCAACTCTATGATTCTAGGAATCTCCGTTGAAGGTAGCCTTCAAGCCTCTGTGTAAGGGGATGGTTCCAGCAGAACTGGGTTGCTAGGAGTACAGGGAGCCCTCTGTTGCCTCCATACCTATTCATCACCAAATGTCCCAAGTGCTGACTCAGCCACTTCCTTCTCCTCACTGCTTTCACTGAGGGCTTCTGCTCCTTCTGAGTACTCAGCTTCCTCCTGGTTGAGGATCTGGGAGTGACTGAATATCAGTTGTATATAGTCTTTGAGCTCTTCCATGTTTTCCTTTACACTCTATAAATCAGTCTCCAGTTCCTCTGGAGTTACTCCTTGCGTGCGGAAAGCACCAAATGCTATGCTGGGTCTTGTGTCACATCTCCCCAAATGCTGCACTCTGCCTTGTTTGTGGTCATCAGAGCCTGTTGCCCACCACCACTGGGTGGCAGGTGTAAGCGCCTCAACCGCTGGAGTACTTGGCATGGTCCCCATTTCCACCTGGACCGGCCTCTTCTCTTCTTCAAACTTGACCAGCTCAGCCTTGTCTGATGAATGGTCTGAGATAAGAAGATCTTTCTCCAGAGGCATACTGGCTCCAGAAAAGTACTAAATGAAGTTCTGGCAATCTGCAATGTCTTGTCTTATCCTAACTCAATAATTAGTCTTCACGGATAGAACCAGAAAGGTTTTATTAAAAGTTAGGTTTAGCACAGAATGTCCTTACCAGAACTGAGAATACAATACAGATTTCAATTTGAAGAAGCCCTCAAACCCCTCCCAGCACTTTCTAGTTCACATTCCATTCCCACACATTTGATTGCACCAGTCCATTATTACCAAAAACACTCTCTGACTGCAATCCAGTCTTGATGACTTTTTTAAAAAAAATCAAAACCATAAGCAACTTAATTGCAAATTAAATGAGGAGTTGAAACGAAGAGATTTGGCAAAGTCAAAAAAGACCTTGGCATTTTTTTTAAAGATAATTTGAATGAAGGCACAGATATTAGAGTGGTCTGGGATTCAATGAAAGCTGTGATGAGAGGTTTTTTTTCATACAACAAAATTCAGAGTTTAAAAAGAGATAAAAGCAGAATCAAAATATTTTGGATGAAGTCAAGAAAAAAGATTTGAGAAAGACACCTACTAACTCAGTTTTACTGAAAGAAATAAAAATCTTGCAAAAACAGATTTCACAGAACATGGTGTGTGAAACTGAGAGGAAAACAAACTATGCTAAACAAAAATATTTTGAATTTACAAATAAAGAAGGAAAATGGTTAATCTAAAATCTAAGGAAAGAAAAGAAGATAATCTTGGAGATTAAAGAAAGAAAAAGATCAAGAACAGGTAATGAAAGGATGAAAAAGATTTTTTTACATTTTTTTGCCTCTTTATTTTTTTAGAAAAGGGAGTCACCAGACAAAATTAAGAGGTATTTAGAATTGCAGAATTTACCATCATTTCAGATGACCAAAGGGCTAGTTTAAATGCAAATACAATGTTAGCAGAAATGTCAGAGGCCTTTAAGAAAACAAAGGCAGGGAAAACACCAGGCACAGATGGCCTCTCGGCATAATATTACAAAAGTGTTGAAGAACAACTGTATCTGCCATTTCTACATGAACTCAATTATTGATATGAGGGAAGTACCGGGAAGTTGGAATTATGGAAATATAACTTTGATACCAAAGGAAAATAGATACAACAGAACATAAAAATTACAGACCAATTTCACTCTAGAATAATGATTACAAGATTTTCATTTTAATTTTGGCAGAAAGAAAGAAGACTCTTGACTCAACGAAGACCAATTTTTGCCTAAAAGACAGTTGAGAGACAATACAAGATACATAACAGACATTTTAGAATACTTAAGAGGCTCATAATGAAAAGCAAGTGGCTTTACTCTTCATGGGTGCAGAAAAGGCTTTTCATAATATGTCCTGGATGTTTATGATTGAAGTGCTAAAGAAGATGAACTTTGAACTGAATTTTATTTTGTGGATTTGAGTATTTACTCTTCACAGAAGGCTCAGTGCTGGTTAATGGAGGTAAAAGCAAATCTCTTGAGATACAGAAAGGGACAGGGCCCGGATGGCTTCTCTTCTTTATACTATAAAACTTGTCAGGATGAATTACTAATACCGATGTACAGAATGTTTAATGAAATAGCGGATAAGGGCAAACCTTCATCATGGAGTGAAGCGAACATAACCCTGAGATTGCAAGAAGGGAAAGATCCTTAAGACCCGAACAACTATTGACCAATATCCTTTTTAAATGCTGACTATAAAATATTCACGAACATATTGGCTGATAGACTAAAAAAAAAATTACAGAATACAATACATGAAGACCAAAGCGGCTTTTTACCCAGAAGACAAATAAGAGATAATATAAGAACTGTAACAGATATAATTCAGTATTATGAGAAGCATAATGAAAAGAAATTTGCAATGATTTTTGTCGACGCTGAGAAAGCTTTCGATAATATTAAACATGAATTTATGCAACAATTGTTTACGAAGATGAACTATGGACAAAAATTTAATACTTGGATTGGTAAAATATATGAAAATTCTAAAGCTCAAATTATAATCAGTGCTGAAAAAACAAAACCAACTGAAGTGAGAAAAGGTATGAGACAAGGCTGCCTGTTCTCACCATTATTATTTATTATTTATAATGGTGTTGGAAGTTTTGCTCAGAACGATCAGAGCTGATAAAGAAATTAGAGGAACTAAAATTAAAGACCAGGAATATAAATTGAGAGCATATGTGGATGACCTTGTAATATTTTTAGAAGACCCTAAGCAAAGTGTGGAAAAGTATTGGACATTACAAAAAAGTCTGGAGAGATGACAAGTTTTTAAATTAATAAGAATAGAGCAAAAATTATAACAAAGAATATGACCAAAGGAGAAAAGGAAGAACTACTATGATTGACTGGCTCCGAAACAGAAAAGAAGATAAAATATCTAGGAATTACAATAGTGAAACAGAACAATGAACTGTTTGAAAACAACTATAAAAAACTATGGAACGAGATAAAGAAAGAAATGCAGAAATGGACTAAATTGAAGCTATTGCTATTAGGAAAGACAGCAGCGATTAAGATGAACATTCTTCCAAAATTTTTTTTCCCCCCAAAACCTCCCAATAATAATTAATAAAGGATGCTTCGGGGACTGGAAGAAAGAATTATCGAAATTCATTTGGGGAGGAAAAAAGCCAAGAATAAAGTGGAAGACATTAACGGTCAGGAAAGAAAGAGGCGGATTTGGAGTACCAGACTTGGAGTTATACTATATGGCAAACGCATTAACGTGGATAAAGGACTGGATGACACTTAAGAATGAAAGAGTACTGAAATTGGAGGGACCAGAACTGAGATTTGGCTGGCATGCATATCTTTGGTATAATAAAGCCAAGATAGACAAAGACGTCTCAAATCACTACCTTAGATGTGCCTTATTGGAAACTTGGAAAAAATTCAAAAAGAAGATGTACAACAGAATTCCATTATGGGTATCCCCACATGAAGCCTTATATGGAAGATGGTGAGACCCGAAAGAACAATGGTGCAGATACAGGGACATCATAGTAGCAGAGAAGACAAATTTAAGAATAAAAACAAGAGAGGAACTAGAAAAGGAAAGGTTTTTTTTGTCAATGGTTCTTATATTATCGACTTAAAGAAAGATTCAAAATGGACAAAAAATTGGAAGGCTTTGAAAGTAAAGAACATCAGAATGAATTTGAGAAAGTCACTTTTGAGAAAACAGATCATCTGGTGGCACAATTATATAAACTATTATTAAACAGAGAATTAGGGAAAAAATAATTAAAGAGCCGATGATATTATGGGCAAGAAATATAGGGCATGAAACCAGATTTGAACACTGGGAAAGAAGCTGGAAGAATACACAAAAATTCACATTGGCCCAGAACCTGAAAGAAAACCATTATAAGATGCTCTATAGATGGTATTTAGACCCAGTAAAGTTAAAGAAAATAAATAAGACTCCTAGTAAATGCTGGAAATGCAAAGAAGAAGAAGGAACATTCTTTCACATGTGGTGGTCGTGCCCCAAAGTCAACAAATACTGGAAAAATATTCACAAGAAAATAATGGAAATATTGCAAATCAATATCCCTCTGTCCCCAAAGATCATTCTTTTAAATATGCTACACCAAATAGAGAAAGACCATATGAAATACTGGAGAATCATAATGTACGTGGTATTGACAGCAAGAATTATATATGCAAAATATTGGAAGAGTGAAAGTGTTCCAGATACAGATGAATGGAAAACCAAACTGGTAGAATTGATACCGATGGACGATCTGACTATGGTTCTTAAAGGGGAGACAAAAGGGAAAAATCATGATGAAATGAAACGAATTAGATACATACAACAAAAATGGGAGATACAGATGGAAATATGAAAAATAAGAACGTAAAGAGTGAGAAGAAATGACAATAGTAAGCAAAGATATGAGAAAAGGAAAGAGTTAAAACTAAAAGTAATAAGGCAAGTCACTAGAAATATGAAAGTATCAGAGGAAACTTGGAAAATAATTAACCAACCAAACAAGAGAAAGGATGGAAGAAAGTCGAAATTTTACAGGTATATGTATATGCAGAATAATCACAAATGTATAAGGATGGAATTTATAATCAATAAGAAATTAAGCTAAGAAAACTTTCTGCGTTTAAATCTGATATGACATGACATAGCAGATACAGTACAAGTAAAAGCAATATACTAGAGTATAATGCAAAAATTATATATATATATGTTACCATATTTTCCGGCGTATAAGACGACTTTTTAACCCAAGAAAATCTTCTCAAAAGTCGGGGTCGTCTTATATGCCGGGTGTCATCTTTGCGGTCGCCGCATATGATGGGGAGCTCAAAAATGGCCGCGGCCTCATCCCCGTCGTACGCGGTGACCGTATGAAAGCACCAAGGGTGGTGCTGCGCACTTACCTGAAGACGCGGGGGAGCGGCAGTGTTTGGGGAGAGGCTTGTTGTGTAGCCGCTCTTCCCCCTCGCACGAGCGCCCCCCAGCCCCCCCAGCCCCAAAGAGCCGGGCACGGGGCACTGCCTCCTTCCCTCTCCTCCTCCTCCGCTTACCTTGGTGGAAGCAGCTGCGGCGGCTTGGGCAGGCATTTTGTTTCCTTCCCAGCCCCAGCGGAGGCGGAGGAGGCCAACGAGGGAAAAGCAGGCGAGAGCTGAGGAGGGCGAGGGGTCGGGGGGTGCCGCTCCCTCCCTCCCTCGCCGGTGGAGGAGGATGGGGCTCGCTCGGCTAGTGTGCTGCAGCTGCTGCTGCCTCCCGGCGCTGCCCAGAGGACATCCTCCCAGGAAAGGAGGAGGAGGAGAGATATTAAAAGGGGGGAGGGAGGGAGCGAGCGGCTCAAGTTTGCTCAAAAGTCCAGTGGGGCTGGCAGGAAGCGCCCAGGGCTGGCGAGGCTGCCCCTTTTCGCAAGGATGCGAGCCCGGCACTTGGCTGCTGGCTCCTCCGGAGCGACGGCGAGGGAGGAGGAGAGGCTCTCAGTGGCACGCCCCCCCCGAGAATGGGAGCCGGGCAGCCTTTCTGATTCCTCTGCCGCTTCCTCCTTCGCCAGGCTCTTGTAAGATAAACATGTAGAGTTTCAGCTAGAACACGGCTGGTTTGGAAAGTCTGACCTTTCTAGCCATTTGCATTTACTTAATACCTCTCTCTGTAGCCGAAGGGTAATGGTTGTTGGTTAACATTGCCTAAAGCAGATGGAGAGACGTCAGGCTTTGTAAGATCTGCTTGTTTTTCCCCAGACCCTTGGGAGTCTACCACCCAGAGACAGGCATAGAGTAGTGGCTTGTGCTGCCATGTGCTCATTTTAGGAATTCCTAATGAAAGATGCACAATAATATATATATATATACATATATTTTAAATCCCACCAAGAGACGTTCCAGGGCACCAGCTCCACTTTCCCTCCCTCTGGACAACGGGGTGCTTGCGAAGGCTCACACATCATTCGCAGTGACTGGGGCATCCGAGTTTCCTGGATCGGGCAAGCCTATCAGCGGCCGCGGAGGGAGGGAGGCTGGCCATAGTTGCTCCTGTTGCTAGGCAGAGGACCGCCGGGAAGGAGGAGGAGGAGAGGACGACGGGGGGTGGAGCCAGCGCTGCAAAAAGGGCCATAGAGCAGCGCTGTGCCCAGAAAAACACGCCTCTTTCACCCACCTGGCCCGCCCTTGTATCCTATTACCGTACCTCCTTCTCTGCCTCTCAGATTCACTGCAGTCCTCAAGAGGGAGATCTATCACTTTGATAGTCTTGGAGACAGAGAGGGCTGGGCAGGCAGGGAGGGTTGACCAGTCCAAGCAGGCTTTGTATACAACAACCAGCCAATTGCCAGTAAGGTACATCGGGCTGGTTGTTGTATACTGGGTATCACATACAGTACAGCACCAGTATCAGCACCTGTTCATACAGTGTAGCACCAGTACATACAGTACAGTATACAAATGTCCAACAGTCAAAACCCCATCATGGCTCCACCAGCAAGAAGAAAGAAATATGAAGTCAGTTTCAAGCTTAAAGTTGTAAACTTTGCCATGGAACATAATAACTGCACTGCTGCAAGACAATATGGAGTAACAGAAAAGATGGTTCGGGACTGGAAAGCAAATGAAAAAGCATTAAAGGGTATGCCAAGGGGTAAGTGTGCATTAAGAAGAGGCACCCCACATTGGCCAGAACTCGAAAAACATGTAGCAGACATGGTGAATGAGCATCGCCAAAATGGTTATGTAGTGACACGAAATCAAATACGTTTGTTTGCACTTCAGTGGGCCAAATCTAACCCAGATCACAGCAACAAATTTAAGGCCACTGTATCCTGGTGTACTAGATTCATGGCAAGGCATAATATGGTACTGAGGCAAAAGACAAAAATTGCCCAAAAATTACCTGCAGATCTTGATAACAAACTAAATAGTTTCCATCGATACGTAATAAAACAGCGCACTAAACATGGCTATGCGTTAAGTAGTATCGGAAATATGGATGAAACTCCAATGAATTTTGACATGGTTGGAAATAAAACTGTCCATCAAAAAGGTGAAAAAACAATTTTACTTAAAACAACAGGACATGAGAAGTCCAGTTTTACAGTGGTACTAGGATGCACAGCTGATGGTGCCAAACTGAGACCAATGATTATTTTTAAAAGAAAAACAATGCCAAAACTCAAGCTCCCTGTTGGTTGTTTTGTACATGTGAATGAAAAAGGCTGGATGGATGAAGAAGGGGTAAAGCTATGGCTTGATAATGTATGGAGCAGGCGACCAGCTGGACTTATTCAAAACGCAGTCTACTGGTGTGGGATATGTTCAGGGCTCATTTAACTCCCAGCACCAAGCAAAGGCTTGCAAGACTAAACACAGATGCGGCAGTTATTCCTGCAGGATTGACATCGTTGGTACAGCCACTGGATGTGTGCCTAAACAAGCCATTTAAAGATCGCATTCGAGAACAGTGGAATGAATGGATGGTTAGCGGTGAAAAGTCATTCACAAAAGGAGGAAACATGCGTGCTCCACAGTTGGATGTTTTGTGCAAGTTTGTCATAAAAGCCTGGAATGATATTGATGCAGAAACAGTAATCAAGTCTTTCAAGAAGTGTGGCATATCAAATTCATTAGATGGTATGGAGGACGACTACTTGTGGCAAGATGAAGAGGAAGCCGAAGCTGAGACCACACCATCTGATACGGAATTTGATCCATACGATGACTGTCTTACAAATGTATCACAAGATGTCATTGATGTACTTATGACATCAGATGACGAACAGGAGGATTTTGAAGGCTTTTAAAGGGAAGCTGTCGTGCCAGCAAAACCTGTAAAAATACTGTAGCTTGCTAATTGGCCAGGGACTTGCCCGGCACTTGCTCTCTCTCTATAGTTTGTTATCTTCCTCCTATCATCATCAGTTCCAGTTTGGTTGACAGCTTAGAAAACAAACAGCATGGCAGCTCCCATGGGTTTATTGTCTTATCCTTCCTTTCAGCTTTAGAGTGAATTAGGAAAAGTTTAATCCACTTGCACTGTTTTATGTTTACATGTTTGATGACAAACAGCCTTATGTTTATAAGTGACAGTTTTCCTGCTAAGTACCTGCATGTCATAAGCATTTGAATTAAAATTACCATATTGAAATCAAATCTGATGTTTTTTTTATTTTTTATTTGGTGTGCTTTGGAAGAGGGGTAGTCTTATACGGTGAGTATATCCCAAACTCTATATTTTAACTGGAAAAGTTGGGGGTCATCTTATACGCCAGAAAATACGGTATTTTTATCAATATTTTTGGATATACAATTTTGACATTTTGTTTTATATATATTTGTAAAATATTAATGAGATTGGTAAATATGGATATCTATAACTTTTTTAATAAAAAAGATATTAAAAAAAGAGATACAGAAAGGGACAAGACAGGGTTGTCCACTTTGTCTGTGTTGTTTACATTAATGTTAAGACTACTTAACAGAGAATACAGACAAGAAGAAAAAAATGAAAGGAGTGATGATAAAGAAGTAAGTGTTTAAGCTAAGAGGTTTTGCTGATGATTTAGGGAGAGCTTGAAATCTATTATGTAGCTCCAAGGCTGAAACAAAGTTCTTGATTCTCATGGTTCATCATTACTGGTACAAGACTGTCAGCCAAGCAACTTGAGAACTGTATTATGTTTGTGCAGACGGGTGGGCAAGAAATGCAAGGGAAGCTAGTGAAGCACCAGAACCCCCCAGTACTGTTGGGGTTGGGGAGCCATTGGGAATCCATCCAATTTGTACTGGCACCAACTGCCCATTACCCAGTGGTCCTCAGTTTGAACTGGCTGAAGTTCCATGACCTGTACATCTGATGGAGCAATGACACTGTGTGCTCCTCTGAATGAAAATGACAAAACCATGTTTGGGGCAATTGTCAAAAAGTAGAGGGGCCTGCCTCTGGGGAGAAACTTAACACCAAAACCAAATTGCACTTGGGGTGATAGATGGCATCAGAGGTGAACTCTCACCAGAATATGTTGGTTTGTGATACGCAGGCTCAGAGTGTGAGTGCAATTTCCTGCCCTCTGACCAGGATACGTACTGTGCCACTGAAATGGAACCTGGGGCAGTCTTGCCTAAAAGCAAATTGTATGCAATGTCACCTGAAGAGATGGAAGTGCTGAGGGAATGCATAGGTAAGATCTGAAGTGGGGGTTCATTAGATCAGTGCGATTCGTCTTGGCAGCACCAGTCTTCTTTCGCAAAAAGGATGGATTGCTTAGGCTGGTGACAGATTGCAGGGGGCTAAATGCTGTCCGCATTTCAGGCCAATACCCCATACCCCTTATGAAGGACTTGGCCCAACTGGCTACCAGGAAGATATTTACCAAACTGGATTTAAGAGAGACATATTACTACAGATGCATTACAGAGGGGATGACTGGAAGTCAGAATTTTCTATGGCATTTCCTGTACCACAAAACAAGAGAAGCCTAATACCACAGAATTCACTGTGGTATTAAGCTTCTCTTGTTTTGTGGTACAGGAAACTAAAGTTATTCTTTTCATCTTATTGCTGCCTCTAGTACATTTTCTGTAAAGTCTTCTTCACCTTGTCCACACCACTCCTGGGGGTTTCAGGGAAGTTGGCAATGTGATGCCCCTCCTGTCTGCAGCGTAGACAAAGCCCTAGCCACATTCTCCTCTCCTTCTTCTTACTTGGCTCCTGCTGACCACTTTTGCTGCCATTCCTCTTGGCTGTAGGTTTGACAAGTGGGCCTTGATTCTAGCGAGCTGTCTTCACCCAGTGTTAACTGAGGTATACTTTTGAAAAGGTAAGGAGGAACAAAACAAACAAATTTTAAAAATGTGGCAGCACCTTTAAGACTAAATGGTTTTTATTTTCACATGAGCTTTTGTGGATATAAACCCAGTTCTTTGGAAGCAGTACTACGTGGTATTAAGGCCTGATTCTGTATTGATTACCGTTTAACTGCGATGACAGAAAGAATATATTTTAAAATGTGGAGAATCCAAGTGCTTATGGATAACACATTAATATATAAGTACATCATGCATACAAATTCAACAGCCCAAAGTCTGAAATCATATAGAAAAACTTGCTTCTGAGTATCTTCAGAGTTCAACCAAAACACAGTCAAATCTCTACATTTCCTAGTGCTGGGGGTGCAGGACCCCTGCTGAAGTGGAAAAAAATAGCAACTATCAAAATGTGTGCATGCCTGTGAAAGGGAGCTGAGACATGTTGGAGGGAAAGAGTTCCCAGGATCCAAACCAGATCAGGGAAAGGAGAGGGAAAGGGGGTAGGTCGGCATGGTGGTCCTAGACTTCCTCTCCCTCACTCAACTCCTTCCTTGGATGTGCGTGTGGCATCATCAAAGACAGTTTGTGGTGTTGAGACACTGGGCTGTGAGCCATCCTTAGTGGGCCACACAACTGGTGAAGGAGGAGGAGGACCAGAAGCGGTTCTTAAAAGGTTTTGTGGCCTGATCGAGATATGTTTGATATCTTTTTTCCCTTTATTTTGCCCTTTTACGTTTATTAAAAAAATCTATAGCTTCAGGTCCAGTTAGCTTTCACAAACAATGTCGGCTAATTTCAGCATGGTCACGGTAGGAGTCATTTCATTTCTCTCCGCTTGAACACTGTACAAATTTCATCCTTGCATAAATGTCGGCCCTCTCAACATGCCTGGAGGCCCCTCTTCCACATATTTGCTGAACATTAGGCATGGCACTCCGGTGTATGCACTTACGTGTGTGGAAGTACAGGAGTCTACCTTCACGCTCCCTCCCAACACACACACACACACACACACACAGATTAGCTTTTTAAAGAATTTTGTGGCAATATAACAGTTAATTCACAAATGACTGCTCAATTCTTTTAAAAAAACAAAACTAGGCAGCTCTTGGATTGGAGCTATTCAGACTAATCTACTTCACAGGGTCGCTGTGAGTACACACGGAAAGCGTCAGCCTTAAGCTCCCGGGGTTGGAAAGCAGACTATAAACCGAGGTAAGTATCAAACCGCACCAGTGTGGCCAATCTGCGGCACCGTGGAGAAACAAAGCTGGCGATGTGGCGGCCTCACCGCCCTCGACTTCACCTCCGATGTCCAATTCGCCCGCAGCCTCCTCCGTTCTCGAAGCTTCTCGCTCGCTCTTCTTGCTTTCAGTCCCTCTGCCGGAGGTGGCGCTGTGGAGGCGGCAGCGGCGAGCGGAGCTGCTCGGCAGAGGGGAAGAACCTTCTCGCTCCTTACAGCGGAAACGGGCCCGCTTCGTCTCTGAGGAGGGGCCGCAGCGCAGGGCCGCCCGGCAGGCTTGTTCCACTGGTGCTGCTCTTGGGCTCGGGCGGTGGGCAAGAGGAGGCTCGTCCTTCTGCCCGGCGACGGTCTCGCGTCCAGATCGCTGCCTGAGAGAGGCGAAGAAGGGAGGTCATCATGACCGCAGAGGAAGGGAAGGCCGAAGAAATGAGCGCAGCGCCGGAGGGGGAGGGCGGGGTAGACATTACCCCCAAGAACGATGGCGGAGTCCTCAAGGTACGGGCGGCGGAGTGGTTGAGGGGAAAACGGGTGATTCTGATTAGGATTTTAACGGGCTGAAGTTACACCGTCTGTGGTGTGTGTAGATTTTTCGTGCACCACCTCACGTGCTGCATCCCTGTAATCCCTACAACAACCCCGCGAGGTAGGATAGTATTGTTGAGCCATCTGCTCCTCTTCCGTTGCTCCGCATATTGTAGATGAAAAGAGATGATTGAAGACCACGTAGTGGCACATGTTTTTCAAAGTGCTTTGTAGACACTCTCGTAGTGATCCTCACTATAATTTTACGCATGAACTAGTGTCTCCCCCTTAGCATCCACCGCATGATGGCCGATGCTGAAAAAACTGCTGAGACCATGTGAGTACGGCATGTCACCCAGACGGCATTTCACAGTGGGAGGCTCTTGTTTCACAATGGGCACCCATAACTGCTTCAGGGTTTGGCTTGTTCGTCAGAGACACATGGGTCCTCCATGGCTGAGAAATGGAAGTTTTGAGGGAACTCCACAAGGGTCTATATTGCTGTCACTGGTGAGCTGTGACAGTGAATTTGACTTGATTAGGCGGCTGGGAGGGCACTTCTCAGTTGGAACCTGGGAGTCCAGACTTCAAATATATGTTAGTGTTAGATTTGAGCTCAAGTATATGTAAAGTAATGTGAAGTGGCAGCATCTGAGCATATGCAAAGCACCTCATCAGTAGATTGGACCTACCTACAGAGTCTAACTTCTTTGCCTTTAATATCAACCTAAGCTTTACGCTATCATTTCATCTAGTAAATATCTGCAAGTGAAGCTGACAGTGGAACATGGCCAGTTTCCAAAAAATAATTAGCCACTCATTTTCCCAGTAAGCAGCTTTAACTAACCTCCGCAGACTTTACCTGTGGAAGTCCTTGGTTGTAGGAGTGCACTAAGTTTTTTGTAAGGTTAAGCTTTCAGCCATCTTGTTTTTAGAAGAAAAAGAGTGGTCCTTTAAATCTGTCTTCTTGGAACTAATTTACTTGAGGCTTCTGCTCAGGGAGCAGAATTTTTTCATTTCTTGAGGGCACTTAGAGAGCACTGGGAATGCGGTGATGGAGGCAGTAATTCATTTATAGGAAAGTGTGATGCCCTCCTTAAGTTGGCACTGGAAGGCATCTGTAAAGGAATTACATGCATATTGGATAGGAGGGCTTATTACTCTTGGTGTAGCAGATGGCTTAGGAAGTAATAAACCCATGAAATCAGGGTCAGATCTACAGCTTCTTTAACACAGTTTCACAATTACAGTACTACATGGAAACTTTCTACAGCACCGCTTACCAGAAGGGTAAGCTGGGCTTAAATACCTAAAGGTATCGGATCCTGTTTGATCTTGGAAACTAAGCAGGGTCAAAGCTGGTTACTAATTGGATGGGAGACCTCCCATGAATACCAGGTGCTGTAGGATATATTTCAGAGGAGAGAACTTCTGAGTAGTGGCAGAACCACTTGAATTCAGTCCGTCTTCCACGTTTGCCGGTTTCACTTTCATGGATTTGATTATCTGTGAATTCTTCCAACTCCTTCTTCCCCACCACCTCAAGTGCTTCTTTTCCAGGGGAACCTTGCCTCCTGCCAGCTCTGATTAGGCAACACAGTCTTTTAAAGGCCCACCTCTGGTCCTCTTCCTTCTCTATGATCGGCCAGCTGGCCAGCTAAGGATGGCTCACAGCCCAGTGTGTCAGCACCACAAACACTCTCTCACACCCAACAAAAGAGGTGAGCGAGAGAGGAAGTATGGGGCCACTGTGCTAACCTACCACATTTCCTTCTCTTTTCCCTGACTTGGTTTGGATTCTGGGTGCTTATTCTCTCCTCCATGCCTCAGCTCCCTTTCCACAGGCACGTACGCACACACACACACATATTTTGGTATTTGTGATTTTTTTCATTTTTGCTGTGCCTCTAACCCTAGTGAATGTGGAGAGCCAACTGTACTCTTTGATTAAGAAAACTCTGTGAAATTTGTGAGAGTTGCCATAGGTCAGCAGGCAACCTGAAGTTATCAGGTTACTACTTCTACTAGCAGCTTAGCTGTTTGCAGTGTTTAAGCATTTGTTTTTCTGGTGCAAGAGAAGAGACCTATTTCTGTTTGCTCTGCCTTATAGAACTTTTGATGGGTAAGGAGGAGGAGTTATGTGTGCACACGTGCACAACAGGTTGCAAAGAGGTACACTTGATAATACATAGTTAATGTCATTTAGTGTATTGCAGCTTTATCGAAATTAATAAAAAATAAGAAAAGAAATATGTGTAAACTTTTGGAAGTTATTTGTTGAAAATTAAAAACGCAAATTGTTTATTACTGTATTACTCCCATTGCACAGATAACAGTTCAAACTGACTTGTTTCTGAACTACAATTTGAAAATGAAATTAAATATAAGTGGGATCCACTGCAGTCTTGTATGACATAATAAATTGAGATACAGAGCTTAAATCACAATTACAGATCTTAAACTGCAACCTTGAGAATGGATCTACAAATTTAGCCTGTGGAGTAACTAAGTTGTCCACATGTGCCAGTGTGTCAGACATGGTATGACAGTAGGCTAATGGGGAATAAAAAATAAAACAATGCAAATTATCTGGTCTTTCCTTCTTGGGATGATGAAAAGGTCCAGATGGTTAGCTTTTCTAAGAAAAAATAAGAAGTGTTTTGTAAAATATGATAAGCTATATTTTTATCCGACGAAGTGTCATGGTTATTATATTCAATGTTTTTTTTTACATATTTACAGAATAGTGATATGAGCAAACTATTAAAAACTGAGAAAAGTTTGCTCTTTCAGTTGGCTACTACTCCTCTATGTGTTGTGTGATCTTAAGCATGTGCCCTATTCAGTGCATTGGGGCTTACTTCACTGTACATGAGGACTGCAGCATCAGATGGCAAAGACATTAAAACTGCTGAATGAATAGTGGGTTTCTGAACACCTCTGCTGTTATACTTTGGAAGACGGAATATGTACATCTTAATGTTCTTGGGAATGTGGACTGTGCCTTTCCTTACTGAAACAATTTTAGACTAGCAGAACTACCTAACCTTGCTTGGGATCAAACTGTTATCCAACCCAGTACCATATTACCTGCTTAACTGGTAATAGCTTTGCATAGGTTAGAAACCTCCTCCTTTCATTTCTCCCCTGTATTCTATTAGCATACCCAACTTTTCTTCCTTGCTAGTCTTTTTCTCTCCACACCTGCCCCCCCATTTTTAGCCTTTTCTCCTCCCATCCCCATCCTTAGCAGGCACCAGAGTTTTTTCTTCTCCCATCTAACAATTGCCGTTTTTATTGTCTCAAATCAAGGAAGTCACATTTGCAGTTATGTTACAAAAGGATTGACAACACACCCCACCTCACTGGTTTCTCCTCTCAGAAGCTTTATTGATAAAAGAAGGATGGATTTCTTAGTGTCTTTGCTTGCAACATGGAGTGGACAGTCTGCAACGTTTTGTATACTACAGTGTTATGCCAAAATGTGGGTGACTCGGGTCCACCTGCAATGCCACTACCTTTGTGAAATGGTGGGGAATATTTATTCAAAGAGGAGCCTTGCAACAGCGGGGTAACTTTACAAGATCTTTTACACCTATGTTTACCAGTACCAGTGCAGGGAGGAACCAGCAGGAAATCCAAAAAGTAAGCTTAATGTGTTTTAATGGAGGAATTGCAATCACTCCCACAAGATCCAAACAGTCATGCAGTCACACAAGGCTGGCTGAAAAAAAAGGGAGGAAAGCTTTGGATAGCAAGATTTTTAGGGCAAAGTGGGTTATATTTACCAGTCCAGAAGAGCTGCGAAGAAACAGTGATGTGGCTTAGACGCAAGTCTAAGGACAGTACACAGACAGGGATTGGAGTGGCAGTATGGTGACCAGTAATCAGTGTACTGCAAGCTGACTGGCCAAGAGCTGTGGTTTAAATACTCTCTTTCTGCTTGGAGCTCTCTGGTAGAGTAAACAGTAGAATCCAGAGAGTGAACGGTGAGGTCTAGAATTAGCTAATAGTATTAGCATTTGGTGACAAAGGGTTAATGGTAGCTTTGATAGCTCTGTAAGTGTTGGACAGGTGTGGGGACAAAAGGGAAGCTGGGCTGATCAGAGAGAGAGGAGTTAAGAAAATCAGCAGTCTTATGGGAATCTCCCAGATGCCATTGTCTCTTAAAGGTTGAGTCATTGGAGGCTAACTGCAACTCCATTCTTGCTGGAGTTTCTTGGTGATTTCCTGACTATAGCCTGGCATGACTTGAGATCTTTCCTAACTTTATTTTGCAATGCACATGTCCCTCTTAGCCAGCAGGGTCATGCAGCCATAGCTGGGTATATTTTATATTTATGCCAATTAATATATCTTGCCAATTAAATCATATCAAAGTGTAGAGGTGTATAGCCTGCGAACAACAGCCTCCCCCTTTTAACCGCCTTTTCTCCTCACAGATTTCCTATACCTTTAATAGCTGCAGGAGATGAAAATAGCTGCCTTAAAAAGTGCCCAACTACACTTAGACCTAGCATTGTGCACATATCTTTTCTACAAATGAGAATAGTCATGCGGATCTTTATGTAAAGATTACTGATCTAATGCAGGAAAAGTGTTTTGCATGCTTTAAAAAGTCTTGAGAACATTTATTTTGGGTACTGTAGAGGTGAGAACACTGGGTCACAGTATCATTTTAAATATTTGGGGCCAAAAGATGTTATATTATAGTTGTGGCGTCACTCATTGGCTGGCTCTGTATGATGACAGGCAACCAGAAAACACGAGGAAGGATCTCAGAGAAAGAAAAGAACCAAATAGAATCTGCAAAATCAACCTCCTAAATAAACTCTAACTAATGAATGAAATCTCGTATCAGGAGATGGGATGTAAAGTTCTGCCCAGGCAGAATTGGGCCCTTTTCACTACTGCAAAAATCTACCTTTTACATGTTGCACCCTTTTACATGTTAAAAACATGATAAAAGCATGCATTTATCTGTTAAAAGCATAACACTTCTACTGTTTCGCAGCCATTTACTGGTTGCTGGGGAGAGAGAAAGGGAAGCATCCAGCTATGGACCTGTATGTTCTGGATGCAGAGCAACAAGGTGATCCCCCAGGACATCTGACGGAACGCCAGAAGATCCTTATGGGTGCCTTGTTATTGGGCATCCAGCTAGAGGTGCATAAAGAGATGTTTTGCTGCCACTACCCTCACTCCTGCTCTCTACCAGCTAGTAAATGGCCATGTAAAAAGCAGTGTTTTGGAGAGTTTGGGTTGTTGCATGAAGGAATTGATTAACTTCCCCCCTCAACAATGACGCCCTCCACTGCAATATATAACTAACAGATTGTCATCCGTTGTGTTAAAAAAAGAAGAAATCTAATATATATAAAAACAAATACAATATAATGTTCACAAAATTATCAATAGTTGTAAATGCAATATAAGTAGGAATATTAACCTCTAAACCAGGATATATATATCCACCAGGATAGATGGCATATGGTGTTAGCAGTGTAAGCAGGTAAAATATATGTAGGATCCTGTTGTACAAATGAGAGAACCAGGAAGAGGCAGACTTCCAATACACTCTTCATTTGGTCAGATTGTAGTTAGTATCCGAAACTCCTGCCAGATCAGTGAGGCTTCTAAATTACCGAATGAATCCACTTAAAGGTGAAGCAGCTAACAAACAATCCAGTAGAAAATGATGCAGTAACAAAATACATGAATGATAAATATAGAACTATTTCACAAATCTACAGCAGAGGGGTATCAGATAACAAGGAAAACATGCAAAATTCCAGGCCTTGACCTGAGCCTGAGAGTAGTGTACAAAATAGCCATACATACCAAGATGTCAAGAACTACAAAAAAAATAATAAATAATGCAGTGAGATAAATGTGCTCACTTAATGCAAAACAGCATTATGATACTTGTTTCTCAGATGATGAGGCAAAAGTATAGACCTTAATAGCTCAGACAGGAACATATGCAAGGTTCCCTAAAGAGATAGTAACTAATGTACACTCCAAAATTCCATCAGAAATAAAACTCTCCTTAACTAATAACAGACAGGTATTTATGAATGTAAAGTGGGAGAACTGGAAACCAGAAGTGTGAAATAGGTCTTGAAAAACAGAGAAATCCTGGTCATGGCAGACAGTATGTTCTCTATTCTGATGTTTATCAGTGGTTAATATCACTACGCGTTATACTTTTGGTAATATTATTTTTGTGAATATTATGTACTGATCAGATCTCTTCATTTTTTAAATAAATTGAGTGTTTACTTGGGGAGTTGATTTTTGAGCTTAAGTTTGGTTCTTTTCAGCACTGAAAAGCAGTAGCAAATTTGCTTTATTGCAGAACAGTTGGATAGAATAACCATTTTGCAAGTTTTTCTTCATCTCAGTTTCTAAAAGGCTACAGGCTTAAGGCTTATCCACCTTACGTAGTTACATTGGTTTACTAACAGTTTAAATGTGATTGTTCTGTCCTAAGGAATTCTAGGATTTATAGTTTGGAATATTTAGAATTCTCTGCTTGATGGCTCTAGTCTTGTGAACTGCAGTTTCCAAAATAACCTGAGTGCTATCTTCTCCACAGAATTAATCTGATTTAATCTTCAATCCCTCTGTTCTCAGAGTACCTTGGTATGCAAAGTATCTCTGAGTACTATACCAAACAATGTACTTAAACAGGGTTTCTAATGGAACCATTCCAGTTAGGGTTTGAGAGTAATAAAACTGTGTAGTCCATGTATATTTTTCTTCTTAAATGAAATGTGGCAATCTAGACCAAGCTAATGGCTGTAAATAGTTATCAGGAGGTGGCATACTAGAATTCAAGTAAAACCTATCCAACTGGGCAACGTGGCAATTTTGTGTTCCACTTCTTTTTTTCTTGCTATTTTTCCTTTTTCTCCACTTCTGCAGGTCAGGGTATTTTTTGCTGTCCACAGTGTTCACCACCCCCACCCCACGATCGCACAGTAAGTGTTCTGTGGCTGTTATCAGCTGTAACACAAACATGGAGTAAGGCTGACACAAAGTTTACTAGACAGCTAAGTTACTCAAAACTGTGTGTTGTTGCAGCAGTAAGAAAGGCCAGGAATTTAAATTGTCTGACCTTCCAATAGTAATAGTTAGTCTTTGGACCTAATCTTCTAGTTGTTACTTCACAGGAACCTAGCATCTGCCACTAAGTGGTTTATTGCAGTCCTTCTCAGGGTATCTGATATGGGGGAACTGACATTTTTTTTCTGTTGTGCCACGGACTGGCAGTGTACGTCTGCCCATTGGCTATAGTTGCTTCCCCCCGCCCCGGAAACTTGTAAAGGAATAGCAGCCAATGGTGTAGGGTTTGCCCCCAATCCAGGGACCACCGCTTTGCATAGTGCTGCTTCAGTGGATCAGTGTCATCCAGTAATTAAGTATGGCACTGCAGGCTATAGTAAAATTTTAATTAAATCTTTTTCTAAAGAAAATTCACACTGTCTATGTCCCAGTTTCAGATGTTCAGATATCACTGGTTAGGAGATACAGCAGAGACCGACAAAGATATTTTTATTGGGGTGAGGAAAGCGCCAAACCCTTCTGATGTAGTTGCACTGCAGCTACCACTTTCCTAAGTATCTTAGCAAGTAATGAAGAACTCTGGGAGTTGCAGTCCGACAACATTTGGGAGAACTGCACTTTGTCTACACCTGTTTTGGATTATGTGAATGCTGCAGCTGAACTTGAGTTCTTTTCTCTGTACACCGAAAACACTGTCAGCTTTTAACCTCTTGATAGGGGTTCTTAACTCAATTTCCTAGAGTTCTTATACTGAATTACAGAACTTTCCCTGCTGGAGCTACATGAAAAACTGGATATCTGAATTTCAGTGAAGTGGATCTGATTTCTCCTAGAAAGCAAATGCCAAACTAGTGTAAAAGAGAAGGATTAGCACAAGAATATATAACAAAAAGTCTTGCCAAATCAGACTAAAGGTCTGTCTAGTACAGTTTTCTCTTTCTACAGTGGCTAGGCAGAAGGGATCCTCGCAGGTAGTTGCAGAACGTGAATGCGGTTACACTCTCCTGCTCATGTTTCTAGAAACAGGTATTCAGAGGCCAACTGCCACTGATAGCTTATCCTCCAAGAATTTGATTAATTCCCATTTTAAACTATCAAAATCAGTGTCCATTGTTATATTTTTGGATGCTTAAATTCCAGTTTACGCATTATGTGAAGAAGCAATGTAGATAATTACTTGATTGAAAGTACTACCAGGCCAAGCCAATATAACCAGTGGAAAGAAATGCTGGAATTGTAGTCCAACAGCATCTGGAGGGCCACCTCATCCCCACTCCGTAGGCCCTTTTCAGACACCACCTCCAACCTGCAATGGCCACAAGATCACCACGGGATCATAATGATGGTTCTGCACAATATCATCGTGATCCTGTGGCGATCCCGTAGCAACCCGTCGCAATTGCAGATTAAATCATTGTCAGGATTCTCCTGACAGTGCCATGTGATTGCGGAGTCCTCTCGTCTCCCTCCTGCACTTACCCAGTGCAGCCTGGGAAACTGCTGGGTTGTGCTGTGGAAGGGAGGGTGGAGCCATCATGCTTCCTCCCATCCAGCAGACAGCCAGTGTGGAGGTGGAGCATGACAGAAGCGCTCTGCTCCCAGGAGAGGCTTTCTCTGGATCCCAATGTGATGGCTCCGAGAAGAGGTAAGTTGCGGAAATTAGTAGTCTCCTTACCACCACCCCTTTTAGAAAATTACTAATGACTTGCCCTCTATTCACTTCTCCATGGTCCAGACATTTTCTATTTGTCCTTTCTCATCCTCTTTTTCCTGGAGGGAGGGGTATTGCAAACAATTCCCCATTCATTTCATTGTTATTACTACAGTTGTAAAACTGAGTTAAGAAAAAAGGTTGAATGAGAAATTGTTATGGATGGAAAGAGGAGAATAATTAGTAGTGGATAATAGTAATTCTGTAACCTGCCTGTTTGACCTTCGAAGCTAAGCAGAGTCAGCCATGGCTAATGCTTGGATGGAAGACCAGCAAGGAATACCAGGTACTGTAGGCTATATTTCAGAGGAAGGAACAGGCAAAATGGCCTCTGCCTAAGGAAATCCTATGACATTCATGGGGTCACTATAAGTCAAGAGATGACTTAAAGGCACACACACAGTTACATTGCCTTATAGCTCAAGGAACAGTCTTCTGTTACTTTGAGTCTGATCTCAGCCTGTGGCCCACAAAGAAGTTTAGTGTAAGGCTTAGTTTAGAAGGAGAGCAATATTGTAAAACATGGCAAGATGGGCAAATAATTTGTTTAAAGAGGAAAAGGAATTTTTGTATTTAAAGTAAAAGTAGGTGTTACCTAAGAAAAATAAAAGAGTTGTTTTGAAAGAGATATTCTCTTTAACTGAGCTAGTTTACTCTTCATTTGTTACATATTTATTAGTGTATCCTCTTGAAAATTAGATGGTTGAAAGGGAGCTGCTTTAAAACTGATTTTTAAAATGTTTTAATCTGTGTTATTAAATAATTTTATCAGTAATTTACATAATACAATAGTAAACTGTCCCCTCCTCCCCCTCCTCCACTACTGAGAACTTTCCCTGAGTCAAAGTATGGGACAATAATGATAGAAAGACAAGTAATTGCAACAGACCATGATCAATATCCAAAAGTGCTTATCATGATAGCTTCCAAAACATGATACGGTTCAACGATGGACCATGTTTAGAATTTGCATGTGGACATATATGTTAAGAATAGTTGTCATGTGGTCTCAGAATTGTTTTCGGCTATTTCATCTCTGGCCAGGCAAAGTTTGAGTGTCAGTTTCTCTAACAATATAAGAGTCTAAGCTCTGTCTAACCAGAGACAAATGAATAAACTTTGTAAGTTATTCTGTGTCTTTGCTGTCTCTTTCCTTACTGCGTACAACAAGATAGGTGTAAAATCCTTACATAGGACATTTTTATTTGCTTAATCATAAATTGATAAAATCACTGAAGAATTTTAAAAACATGTATTATGACTGGTTAATTTGTTAATCCAATCATGAAACTGCAGACAAAATGGAATTATTTTACGGCAGCAGACCCACATATTCAATTGTGCCCACGGTATTAAAGCTTCTCCGACATTTATCTGACAAATCATTCTTGATTCTGTATAATCTTAAGGGGCACAAATACAAATGATGTCCCACCTCCTTTGCTATTGCTGAGAACAATTTCTATGAGACAGATTTCCAAATTTTATCCCATTATTTTCTTTGATCTGTACTCCAAACTCAGCTTCCCAGCCACCTTTAGATTTTTTAGGAGGCCCATATTTAATCTCAATGATCATTTAATAAATATAAGAGGTCAATTCCTTCAGTTTGTTGGATGTATCAAAGGAGTCTTTCTCAAAAGCTATGAGGGAGTGTGGTGGGCCCATATCCCTATGTAACATAGAAGCAAACATGAGGACTTGAAAATTATTCAACCAAATGACACGCGTGTTCTTTTAGTTTTCCTCCTAATTGTCTTTCCTCTATAGGTCTTTAGCTTATAGTCCTGTATAGTCCAGATTCCTGAAAATTAGGATGTTTCAAGAATGGGTCTCAAGGAGATTGAAGTGAAACAAATATTTTGGGACAATTAAACCATATACTGAACACCTCAAGCACAAAAGGGTTCTCAGTCTGCTTTAGTTTTCCTAAAAGCTATTGTTTAAAATAATATTTAAAAAAATCAATTTGATTGTACTTCACTTTCAGAGCCCTATGGGCTGAAAAGTGATCAACAAATATTTTTATTAGCTCAAGGCTGTTTCTGCCCTACACTGTTATCGTGCAATTATTCCATTTTCAACATCCCGTGGACTCGTGGGGTTTGTAGTTTACTGAGGCCAAAGAGCTCTCTGGCTTAGAATTCTAAACCTCCCTCCCTTAACTGCAAACCCCAGAATTCCACAGGATGTTGAAAGTGGAATAATAGCACTATAACAGTATAGAGCCGAAGTGGTCCAAGTGTGTAAACCTTAAAAATGTTATACATTATATTAGAATTGCCAGAAAGCAACATCAAACTTGTAGATATCAGTTACCCTGCCATGCAACATTTTTGGCTCTTAATCTGCTTTAGTACGTGTAAGCCCAGAAAGTGATATGATGCATTTATCAAAAAGAGATTGTGGAAGAAAGACTAGTACAATTCTTGGTTAATGAGCACCGAGCAGAAGGATGACATCTTGTGAAGGTACTGTGCAAATCCTGCAGGTTTTTATTGCTTATCAATCTTTAATGCAGCTCTCCCAAACCTGGTGTCCTCCAGATTTTTTTGTCTCCAGCCTTCTTCAGCCCCAACAAACATGAATTAGGAGTTTTGGGAGTTGAAGTCCAAAAATCAGATTTGACAGGGCTGCTTAAATGTGACCATAAAGTGTCTCAGTTGCTTTCCACCTTGGGAAATAGTGGGAGATAAGTGAGTGGTCACTGAAAAAATAGCCTCACTGGAACTGATGAACTTTATGAAAATTTCATTGTTAGTTAAGTTTGTAGAGGAGTAGATTGACTGCTAAAGAATGAGTTGAATTGTGGATTTTTGTTTTGATTTATTCTCAGAGTGTCCAGTTACTCTGTTATGACTTATGTTCACATCCTTCTCAGCCAGGAGATTCACTAGGAAGTCTTATAGTAGTCATTCTTAGGCTAATCTACCTTGTTCTGAAAATTAAATGAGAAACATCTCAAAAGTACCAAGCACAAACAATGATTTGATTCAGTATGAATGAGTTTCACTTATGTGGTTCCTGAATAACACAAAACTCAGTTAAATTTGCACTGAGGGTCTGGCAAGAGAGATCTGTTCTTAATCAGAAAATACTGAAAGAAAAGACTGTTGGTTTCTTTCATATACTTTAAAAAATTTATCTTTTTCCTATCCTGCCAGATTGCACTTTGCTATGTCCTCTGTATCTTACACTATTCTTATAGGTGCTGTTGGCAGCAGTTAAAACTGTAAATGGCTGCAGGATACTTTCTAAAAATGGATGCTTGCATATGCAAAATGCATGGGAAGCAGCCATAGGAGAAGCTCAGTCACAGTTAACCAAAAATATATAAATATTCTAATAAAACCTTCTTTGCTGGTATGTAGACACTTATTAGATATTTATGTATTTATGTTTTCTATTTATATTTACGTATTCCTGATTATCTGTCACTGAGCATCTCCTGTGGCTGCTTTCCCTGTAGGTTAGACAAGCAAACTGTGGGAAGAGCAAGAACTCTCAGCTTGGACTGTATATTATATTCAAGAACAGCAAGTGGAACTTTTTTTCTCTGACAAACTTGACTTTTATTTTAGGTTAGTTTCCTAGTTAAATTCAGATAAATATTGTTTTGTCCCCCTCTTCCAACAGGTTATCAAGAAGGAGGGTACAGGAACAGAATCTCCAATGATAGGTGATAAGGTGACTGTTCACTATACAGGATGGCTGCTAGATGGCACAAAGTTTGATTCAAGCCGGGACAGAAAGGACAAGTTCTCATTTGACTTCGGCAAAGGTAGCGTGTTTTGTGCTGGATGTGGAAGAACATGGTCTCTTAATAGTTGTTTTTTTAAACAGTAAGTGACACTATTTATATTAAACAGTGACTCTCTTAACTTGCAGTGTTAGTGCTCCTTGTGCTGCACTTTTTCACAAAGAATTCTCTTTTCATCAGGAAAATAGAACTTAATTATTGTCATGGGTTCCACAAATAATGTAGAACAGAAACAACAGTAGCTTTCAGAAGTCCACGTCACCGTTATAGTTCGTTATGAGGACTTGTTACAAGCTATTTTCTCACCTGTTGCTTTGGTTGGCAGAAACAGACAAAATATTATGTTGCATATAAATGCATGTATTGTACTGTCATGTCCATGGTATTTAACTTGTTTGGTTGTGTTCCTTGAAAAAGAAAAAATATAGAAGATGTAGTAAATAACATTTTAACAATAAATATTTCAGTTATAAACAGAATCAAAAATCCAAAATTGAAAAGATTATGATGACAGAGTGGCTGTTTTGGTTTCTTTTCTTTTTCCCCCTACTTCCCTCCATCCTTTCCCCTTTCTTTTAACTTTTCCAAATGGATGCAACAATCATACGTGCATTTTTGCTGAATGTGCGTCCTCAGTGAATGGAAACCACTTTTCTTCCACTAAAGTGAGGTACATATCTGTTTGGGTTGGAATCTTGTCTCAGATGTTACCAAGCTACCACATAATAGGCAACAGAACCTTGTCTTGTATGTTTTAATGTAGTTGAAAGATGCACTCCCACTAGATGATCAAAGACCTTTTCAGGATCAAGAGGCATTCCTGCTTAATGACATAGATTAGTCCTTTTATGCTAGATGATAATGATTATCTACCTCACCTTATCTGATATGCACCTCTGAGGAATAAAGATATTTTGGTCAGTCATCACATAACTATCTTTTACTTGATTAAATTGTACTATCAGTTTACTGAAAATCTTCCCATGTACCTGAGATGATTTCTTCTGAATGGATTGTATTAATTACTGTTCCAGGCAGTAGTGGTGGAGAGGGTGAAGCTAGCATGCCCATCCCACCCTTCCTGCTGCTGCTCTCCTAATGTGTGGCTAACCTGCATGTGTTTGCAGTGCGTAAAGAGGGATGAAGAGTAACAATGTTCTTTCTGTAACTTTGACATGAGACCTGAACTTGAAATTTTTGTTCTGTATGGTATTTATAATACAAGATTCTCTTTTAAATATTCCAGTGCTAAAAGTAGTAAACATGACTCTTGTCAAAGACTTTTTTTTTAAATGAATTTGATAAGTGAAGGAGAAAGAATTGTCTCCTTCCTCAGAATTCTTATGAAAACCTAAGCTGATTTTGAAGGATGTCCTGGTTTCACTTTGTGTTTATGATGCAATTTTGGACTTGAACATTTAGCATCTTTGTCTTCTGTACTAGCAAAAATCTTGTGAATAAATGAGTATTGAAGCTGGTGAGAAAACTTCTTATTCATGTTTAATTGTTAGTAATTTGTCCAAATTTTGTGTTTGGTTTGGTTGTTTTTAGGTGAAGTTATAAAAGCTTGGGACATTGCTGTGGGAACAATGAAAATTGGAGAAATTTGTCAAATTACCTGTAAACCAGAATATGCCTATGGCTCTGCTGGCAGCCCTCCTAAGATACCTCCCAATGCTACACTGATTTTTGAGGTAAGTTCAGGATGGCATTATTCCATCTACAGCAGCAGAGCAACCCTACATGTGAAAAACCATAAACAGTTTGTGTCAGACACACCTGACTAGAAATCTCTGTACTTCAGAATGGGAGCCTGTGAGTATGGTACCAGACTGAAAAAGTATGACAAGATTTAAAGAATACAGGGATAAATAATGGAGCTCAGTGGAATGTATAAGTGTGTGCTAGAAGTAGAGACCTACAATAATGCAGTGGTTGGAAGATCACCCTGCATTGCTTCCTTTGCCTTGGACTAAGCTAGTGTGCATAAATTCTGCAGTGGTTTATATGTTTAATGATTTTACATAATTTGTCATAATTTATTAGATAAACAAGAGGGCAGTTGGTCACTCTGGCTTTGAAGACTTTACCAGACAATTCTTGCATATTTTCAGTGTATCTTTACAACCATTTTTAAACAATGAAAACTCAAGCACTTGCATTTTGTCCTCCGCATCCATCTCCTTACTTTTTCATCATATGCACAGAATGTGCACATAGTTTTAGATGTAAAGCAAACAACAGGACAAATTTCTTACACCATATTCAATGGATGTCGTGTCATATTGTGAAGGCTAGTGGTTTACCTAGTGAAATTAGGCTAATGTTCATGTGAGAACTGTACCACTGTTTTTAAAATGTTGTGTGAGTCTTCCAGCTTGCCAATAACCACATGAAAAATATGTGATTGACATAAAGTTGACGTGTGGATGATTCAGTTAGCATGGGATGTTCGTGTGGCTGAAATTTCATGGTGTGATGGCAGCTTTTACAGACCTGCATGTGTGTGCATGTGTGTGTGTGTTGTTATGCTGGCACACACTGACAAATTCTGGATGTCAGAGTGACCATCTGGAGGTTAATTGGTCACTTCATAGCAACTTTCTCAAAAGCATTTGGTTATGTCTGTGGACAGCGTTAGGCCTGGTAAGACTTTTTGTTTATTGCAGCACTGCAGGAGCAGTGTTCTTACCATGGCCTTAAGCTCTTTTAACTTGGTTCTGTGGCATCCATAATGTCTAGGAAAAGACTGTCATGTGCTTTTTTTCTGTCTCCTACAAGATTCTGAGCAGCAGTGAAAAAAAGAGACTAGCAACAAATAAAAATGTATTTGAACCTCAGAAATTTAAGACTCTTGGAGGTCATTGACTCTGATACCCTACTCATTGCAGAGAATGCACTGCAGGATGCACTTGCATCATCCCTGACAGATATTGCTAAGAAGAACGGTTCATTATCTTCATGTGACAGCTTCCGATCTTTTGAATGTTGCCCCAATCTCAGTCTTTTTTACTTGAGCCTAAAAACAGGGCTTTTTCAATCATTCTTTGTGAGACTTGGTTTCCAGACCCTTTACCATCCTGTTTACCTGTGTCTGGACAGAGTCCTGGGCACAGATAGCCTACATTCTTAATACAGTGCCCCAGAACTGAATGGGATAGTTCACATGTGTTCTTAGCATAGAATAGAATGGAGTGATGGTATCTTGTAATCTGGACATTGGCCTTTTCTTTATTTAGTTTGAGCTTCCTCCCCCCACCTTGTATTGCACTGCTGACTCCTGTACAGCTGGTAATCAGCTAAGGAACCTAAACGTTTCTTATGCATTCAAATCAAGCCTCCCTTGTTCTATCTTTATGCCTTTCCTTATTAGTAAATTTAGGTACCAGAAGGCAAAACTTGAATGATCTCTGTTGAGTTTTCTCTTGTTGGTTTCAGCCCAACATCTGCAGCTGTCCAGACTGTAATGACTCTTGATTCTGTTTGTGGTGTTACATGTCACTCTAAACTGTGTGACATTTGTAGATTTGATAAACTCATCTATAAAAATGTTGGATGTCACAGGATCTTGAATGGAGCCATGAATTTGAATTTGATGGATCCAGTTGGTCACTCAGTTGTGAATCCAGATATGCATAGAAGGGAACAAAGATAGTTATCAAAGTAATAATAGCATAATAAAACTAAATAATACAAAATCAAACTGAAAGGGAATAAATATGTTTGCCTCAGAGGCTGTGAGGGGATTGGCTAGTCTAGGTATTAGATTCTAAGTTGGAATTCTCTCAGAGGGCCTTTTATACTGGTGGTCCTTGGCCTTGTGGTTCCAGAGTTAGGGTAAAATTCAGCCCCGCACTTAAGAGGGCTTGTTTTGTAGATCTTTCTGAAAGAGTTAGTACGTGCCCCAGAATTTCTGGAAACTGCATCTTAGAAGAATGTGCTTCACTACAAGTGTTCAGGCATAATAGCTCAATCTTTGTCCCAGTTGTTGCTGTGAGTTAGTCAGTGTGTGAAACAGGAAATGCATCCCTGTGGAATATAGCTTTAGTACTATTCCTGCTTGTATTTTTTTGGAGCACACAGGATGGTGTTGCGTGTTTTTAAAGTCATTTCTGACAAATCTCGTAGCAAGATTTGTCCAGAGGGTTTTTCTTCCTTATTGCTTTCTTCTTGGGCCAGGAGAGTGTGGCTTTACCAAGGTTTTCATTGGCTTTTTGTGGTAGAATAGAACTTAGGTCCTGGCCTTTCGGAGTTCTGGTCCAGCACTTGAACATCCACACCATGCTCCCCATTACCGTGCATATTCAGATTACTATTCAAAGCTGAGGTGTTGTTGATTTCCCCCAGTTCTTCCAACAGAATTATATTTCCCTAGGGGCAGGGGTTTAGAGGGTCCTCTGTATACTTTTCGTCCAACACTGCTCTTATCCAGGTTGTATAGGAAAAGCAAGTACGGAAAATATCCCAGGATTACTCGTTACTTCAGCCTGGCCAAGGGGACTGTGATACCAGCATAGCAATGGGCTGCTTCCCCTGACTTTCCAATGAGGTGGACCTTCTTTTCCAGGGAAAGGTCCACTAACCAGACCTGGAGGGGGCTCCAGCTTCAAGTGTGGCTGATGACTGGTGAACGTCACGGGGGCTTCATACTCCTTCCTCTTAAATTCCTCCAGGAAGGAGTAGACAGAGGCTTCAGGCTGAGCTCTGTAAAGAGAAGGATTAACATCTTCAGCTTTGTCCTTCATCCAGGGAAGGGCAGCAAGATCTTGACGCATCTTTATGTTCACAGATTCATAATGGAATCATCCTTCCCAGCCCCTCTGGTGGTTCAAAGTTTTTCATCACAGAGCCTGCACATGATGTTCAGTGCGTTTACAGTACCTCCCCTTGGGCCAGTTGAGGAAGCATTGCTTAAGCACCTGACCTGGAGGATGCACATCAGCACACAGAGTCTTCAGATGGGGAGGCCTGTCAGCAAGAAATGACTTGTACCTGATAATGCACATAGATCCTTCCTAGATACCGAAAGTCAACTTACCATTCCACACAAAGCAGGAGACAATATAGCCACCCTTCTATCCTGAGCCATCAAAACCTCTGGAGAGGAGATTGCACGCCTTGGACATCCAACTGACAATCAAGGTCTACCTGAAGAAGACAGCCCACTTTAAGAATTATGACTCCTTTTTCATGTCCTTTGGTCAGGGCTTCCTGGGGATAAATATTTCCTTCTTCTTCATGGTCTCTGTGACTCACACAATTGGGTTTTGCACCTCTGCAGAACAGCATTCGGAACCTTCTAGAAATCCAAAAGTGGGCGTTTTAACCATTGAATCTCTTCCCCCATCCTCCAGGGTATAAGAGCCTCCACCTGCTCCAGCGGTCAGTTCCTTTCTTTCTGCCATGTTAGCAGCGTCTAAGGAACCTTTCACTAGTGTTTGTCTTGACTGAACGGTTGTCTTTGACTTTGGTACAGTTGAAGATGATTTTTTCTTGGTGTTTTGGACTTGCTGAACTGTAGATTTACTGGACTGACAACGGATTGTGTTTGACTAAGGTTTTTTGGATTCAGATTTGACACTGTTGCAGTGTATGGCAACCAAAGTATTTAAGTGCTGTACAGCATGTAAAGGCAAGATACCCAGTTGAGATGGGCATTCAAAGTGTCACAATGTAAGGGAGTATTGTGGACTCCTTGCTTCACATTTCCCACCGTCAGTGTGTGAGAAAGCAAAACCGCTTGTAGGATTTGTTTAGACTAGCAGGATAGAGTGTTTCCCATGAGAATGCTGTATGTAATCAGGCCGTCTGGAACATGCAGCTGTGTTCATATGTTATGGCTTTGAAAGGCTCCTTGTTATTGTACATGTATACTTAAAACACGGCTTCTGAACAGGCTGTTTCCTTATTCCTTTTTTTTGTCTGCAGTGTTAGAGATGGCTCGTTTTGCTGTGACTTAATTGTCTTAGCTTGGTTTATTACCCGCAATAAAGACTGTTAGACTGCTGACTAGTTTCAGATGTGAGTTTTTTCTACTGATGGCAAGAATGCCTCTGGCGGGTTTTTGACACAAAGTGCCTTTTGTGTCTGAGAGAAGGCCATAACTTGTATTCTTATACATACTGCCAGGAATTCACTCCGCAGACTAGACGTAATAGAGCAAGCAGGTTAAAAGCTTTGCTCTGAAAACAAGTGTTGACTGCATCGGATCCTGTGAGTTGTGCAAAGACATCTGACACTAAATCCAAGATGGCCCGGACTTCCTCAGCTCTGTCGTCTCGTCAGTTGACTTCCTCATTGGTACCAAGATTGACGTCGACATCTCGATTTCGGTAGTCGAGATCAGAGAAGGCTGCAAAGAAAGTGTCTGATGTTGGTGAAAGTTTAGCGTCTCCTTCTGTGTTAAGAAAGAAGGAGGAGGATAAGAAGAGGAAGCTGAAAGAGTCTTCAGACCAAGCTTCCGTGGACAAATGTAAAAAGGAAGATAGACATGTGGTTCCATCTTTTCTGATGTCTCCGATGCCGGTTACAATTGAGCGCGATGTGGAGGCGCAGATTGAGTCACCGTCTCCTGCTAGACTTTTAGAGCAGACACTGAATCCTCCTTTGGAGATACAAGAAGTCTGAGTGGAGTTAGAGGGAGAAATTGTTGATTCTTCTCCTTTGATGAATGTGGGACCACAGCCTCAAGTTCAAGATCGACCTCAAGATGCGAGGCGATCGGTGTCAGTGCAGAGAAGTTCACAGCAGGAGGTGGTGACTCCTAGACGCAGTAGGAGAGCACCTCCCTCACCTCCAGGTTTGTCTCGTAAGTCGAGGTCGAAAAGAAGGTCACCTGTGAGATATCATCATTACAGATATGCATTTCCTCACAGATGCCATGAATGTTACCTCGATGAGGTTTCTATTGATTCAAAGGACATTTCACTTTATCCTGAGGACTACGGTGATTATAGACATTATTGGTGCCGTGCTGATTCTCAGACTCGGTACCGTCGTTCTGAGTACTATAGGTCGAGATCTCATTCTCTGTCGCTTCCACGTCGAAAGTTTTCAGTAGTGGAGGTGGAGAAGGTAGTCCCTCAACAAGACCGAGGGAGTGGACATGACACTGCCCATAACAAGGAGGTTGATGTTGAACCTCAAGAAAAATTGAAGGACAAATCTGTGTCTTCTTGTTTGGAGAGATCGATTTTGGTATTGAGTTCATTGGCATGTAATTGTTCCGTAGATGCTGACGAACACTGTCCTACGCTGGTGTCGAATGCTGAGAGGATTTCTCCAAAGGATGACGTTCGATCTTTTTCAGATCTTGTTTTGAAGATGTCTTGTTCTCTTAATCTCGCCACTAATACGGAGAAAAAGGAGTTGAAAGACCCTATTTTTCAGGAGCTTCAAGATAGACCGCCTGCAACTTCAATGATAGCTCCTTTACCGTATTTGTTGCAGACTGTCGAGAAGTCATGGATGACTCCTTCCTCGGTACCGTCAACTTCAAAAAAACTAGAATCTCTTTATTGTGTTATTGAAGATGAACAAGACTGGTTGACTCATCACCCCAAACCAAATTCTGTTGTGGTTGATGCTGCACAGTCGAGGCAGTCACAGAGACTACATGTTACTTCTGGCGATATAGAGAGGAGAAGAAGTTGGATTCCTGGAGAGAGAAAGTGTATTCTAATGCTGCATTGTCGTTTCGAATTTCCAATTACACAGCATGTATGGGAGCATATCAACAATTCTTGTGGTCCAGACTTAAGACTTTCATTGACATGTTACCTGATGATGAGAGGAAAACTGCATCAGCGCTGTATGGTGAGGCTTATCGGCTTTCCTCTCAACAACTTACAACGGCTAAACATATAACTGATTGTAGTGGTAAAACACCGGTAGGAGCTATAGCTTTGTGTAGACATGCATGGCTTAGATCATCTGGGTTGTCTCAGCAAGCTAAGAATATGATTGAGGACTTGCCTTTTGATGCTGTTGGATTATTCAATCCTGGTACAGATGACAAGCTAGAGCATGCTCAAAAGATGAGGAGCACTGTGAGAAAATATGGATTTCCAGCTTCATATTATCCATCCAGATACCAGTATAGAAGGTATCAGCCATTTTCAGGGAGACTGACGAGTCCAACTCAAACACAGCATCAAAGATGGACTACACCACAAGATCAAACTTCGAGGAAGTTTCCTTCGACAAGGTTCAAGCAGCCTCAATACAAGAAACGTCAGCTTGACCAAGCCAAGCGTAGGATTTGACAATCAAGGGTGCGATACCAGTGTCTTTCCAGATGTAAGCACCATGTTGAAGGATACTGTTCTGTAGATTGTTCAAGGTCTAACTTGCCAAAGAGGTCATCACGGTATTGAAGGTACATGTCTAAGTATGGGTGTAACACCTCCCTTTGGGGACAGATTGAAGAGGCATTACCAGGCGTGGCGATCTATAAGAACGGATCGGTGGGTTCTGGGCATAATAGATTGAGGTTATTCTATAGAATTTTGAACTCTGCCTACCGTAGGAAGAGTTCAGCGTACCAAATCATCACTGCAACTGCAGGCAGAGATTGATACCCTGTTGTTGAAGGGGGTGATAGAAAAACTCTCCAATCTGCAAGTCGAGAAGTTTTACATCAAGGTACTTTCTGGTGTTGAAAAAGGACAGCCGTCTTTGCCCCATTTTGGATCTGAGAGGAGTGAATTATTTTATAACCCCAAAAAGATTTTGGATGGTGACTCTCTCTACCATAATGCCGTTGCTACATTTAAACGACTGGTTTGCTATGCCAGACCTCAAAGATGCCTATTTCCATATCGCTGTCAGGCCAGAGCACAGGAGGTACCTTGCTTTTGCTATAGGCGGTCAAGGGTACTGTTTTCGAGTCCAACCCTTTGGTATCTGTACAGCTCCAAGGGTGTTTACAAAGTGTATGTCTGTCGTGGCTGCTCATGTGAGAAGGAAAGGTATCACAGTGTTCCCGTATATAGATGACTGGTTAATAGTGGCACCAATGAAACATCTACTGTTGGCAGATCTGAATAGGGTGGTGTGTTGTCTACAAGACTTAGGACTGATGATAAACTACTCAAAATCGGTGTTGATACTGTTGAAGAAGATCAAATTCATAGGGGCCGTACTGGACTTTTTGCAGCAAAAAGCATTTTTACCAGAAGACAGATGGTCAGAAATGCTGAAGGTGTTCAGTCTGATTCAGCAACACAGAAGAGTCAGAGCGAAGACAATTCATGTGGTGTTGGGGCTGATGGCTTCGACAATGATGGTGACGCCATTAGCGAAATTGAAGATGTGGCCTCTGCAGAGATGGTTTATAAAGATCTTTGATCCACTATAGGATTGGCAAAGCATGTTTCTGATGGTCCCGAGACCAATCTTACAGTCATTGCTGTAGTGGATAGATCCAAGCAACGTGTTGATAGAAATGCCATTTGTACCTCCTCAACTTGTATGGTAGTGACAATGGATGCGTCATTGGAAAGATGGGGAGCGCATCTGCAGAATCTGTGAGAGGGAGATGGCATCAGTCAGAGAAAAAGTTACACATCAATGCGTTGGAATTGAAGACTGTGATAAAGGCGTTCAAAGCTTTCCAGTATTACCTTCAGGGAAATTCTGTTCAGGCCATTACCGACAACATGACTGTGATGTATTACATAAACAAGCAGGGCGGAACAAGGTCTCAGGTACTGTTAGATCTAACCCTGCATTTATAAGATTGGTGTCTGTCGAAAAAGATCACTCCCTCAGCAGCGTACCTGGCGAGAGAGGAGAATGTGTTGGCAGACATGCTCAGCAGGACTCCTCTGTCATGCCACGAGTGAAAGATAAAGAGAGAGATTCTGCTCGACATCTTTCGGGACTGGGCTTACCTTCAGATAGACCTCTTTACTTCCAGTGAGAACAGACAATGCGAACTAAAGAGTTCATGGCTGAAGAGGGATGTTGAGTCCCTGGGAGATGCTTTCCTGTTCAACTGGTTGAGGCTGATACTTTATGTGTTCCTATCTTTTCCTTTGATCACAAAAGTGGTATCCAAAATTCATCAAGACCAGGCAACCATGATCCTGATAACACCTTGGTGGCCAAGACAACCTTGGTTCGCACGTCTAATGCATCTGGCCAACCGACGGTATTGAGCGTTGCCATGTGAACTAGATTTGATTTCCATCCACAATGGGACAGTGTTCCATCCAGATGTTCAATTCTTGAGACTGATGGCGTGGAATCTGTTAAATTGAATGACTTACCAGACACTGTGAAGAGGGTTTTGATGGCAGCACATAAGCCATCCACATCTAAATCATGTACTTATAAATGGAATAAGTTTATTAACTACTTGAATGATGTAAAAGTTATACTGTGTTTAATGTACTTGATTTTTTGTCAAGGTTGGCGACAGAGGAACTGACACTGTCATCAATCAAATGTTACTTGGCGGCTCATTCTTGGTGCCGTCAACAGGATGGTAAACTAAACATCCTATTTGGGGATCCTATCGTTAAGAGGTGCTTGCAAGGGTATAAACATTTACACCCTCCAGTTAAACCTCCTGTGCCATCTTGGGATTTGATTACCGTGTTAATGGAGTTGACTGGTAAACCTTTTGAACCTATGGTAACCTGTGATTTACATCTCTTATGTTTGCGTTTTCATAAAAGTAAGGTAGTTCTTAAACCAGATAACACATTTTTGCCCAAAGTTGTATCATCTGTTCACTTAAATCAGGAGATCATTTTACCTGCATATTTTCAGAATCCAGAATCTGATATGGAATGAAGGTTACATTGTTTAGATGTCAGGAGAGCGCTAGCTTTTTATGTGCAGCGCACGGCTGGTGTTAGAAAAACTAATAAGTTGTTTTTCTGTTATTCTGTACCTAAGAAAGGGATGCCTGTTTCATTCTAAAGGTTAGCAAAATAGGTTGTTGCTGCTATTAAATTGGCTTATGACTTTGAAAGGAAAAAGCTATCTGAAGGGGTTAGAAGCCATTCGACTAGAGCATTGGCTGCTTCCACTGCTTTTCTTCAGGGGGTTCAGCTGGATGATACATGCAAGGCAGCTACTTGGTCACAACCGATAACCTTTATATTTCATTCTAGAATTGATAATAGAGAAAAAAGAGATGCTAACTTTAGAAGAGCAATTTTACTGTCTGCTATCAATTAATATTTCTTCCTCACAAGTAACTAATTGTAATGAAATAAACGTGTTCTCTTTGTTGTAGTCATCTAGTATGAGGATGATTTTTTCAGCAGTTGTTGATTGACTTCAGGTGGAGTTGGTTTTAGCATGACACCCCACCATCCTTGTAATAATACCTTGATAGTCTCCCAATTGTGTGAGTCACAGAGGCCACGAAGAAGAAGAACAGGTTGCTTACCTGAAACTGTGGTTCTTCGAGTGGTCTTCTGTGAACTCACACAGACCCTCCCATCCTCCCCTCTATATGTCCTGCTAACGTGTTGGTTCCATTAACACTGCTATAGTGGCGAAACGGAGCTGACCGTTGGAGCAGGTGGGGGCTCTTGAACCCCTCCCCCATCCTCTGGGGTATAACAATCAAAATGCCTACTTTTGGATTTCTAGAAGGTTCCGAATGCTGTTCTGTGCAGGCACAAAACCCAATTGTGTGAGTTCACAGAAGACCACTCGAAGAACCACAGTTACAGGTAAACAACCTGTTCTTATCCATGCCCAGCAAAGGGATTAGAGGCTGTGTCACAGACTGGTATGAAGTGATGGAAGTGCCTCTTCTGGCACCAGTCCACCTCACTCTTCAAAGAGTACAGCCACCTCAGCAGTCTTCGCAACCACCACATAGCTGCTTGAGGGTGGCAACACGAAGGATACTGCTACCTTTTGAGACATTATGGATTGGATTCCCTCACCTTAACTGAAGATACCCTTCAAGTGAATAGTATTTCTGATTTGGTGGATCTTGGGGAGCTACTTCTTGATCCAGCACCAGCGGGCCCAGCCAATGAAGGGAAGCTTTTGTACATCTCAGTATAGGACATTCTTCCCCCTGCCACTGAAAAAAGAAGTGTTTGTTTTACCTGTGAGAAGGTCTTTTTCAGTGAAGGTGGAGTCAAGCATCCTCCACACCCTGTTAGTTGGCTGACATCTGAGCAAGAGGGTGTCCTTCCTTTTTTTGTTACCTATCTTTATTTGGTTATTGATAGTTAGTTTCATATCATACCAGGCGCATTTGGTTGGACGCATACCATCCAAGTCTACTCACCATCTGGGCTGCTTTCTGGAGGAGAGCTAGGTTTGGTCCCCCTGTTTGTTTTCTCTGTTGACTTACATTGTTGATCACCAAACTCATACTATTGATCATTTTGTCTGTTCCTTTTTTTTTTTTTGCAAAAGAAGAAGAAAGAGAAGAGAAAATTCAGATTTTGGAGGCTGTGTGTGATCCAAAGACCACACTATGACACTTCTGCTAAAATGCCCACAGATGAATTGAGAGAAGTTAGTGTCTCAGCCACCACTGCTGCAGATTTCTTTCTGAAGAAAAGCACCAAACTAAAGGATCACATTGGGCCTGATGTTTTAATTTCATATAGTCTTTTAAAATTTTTTTCCAATATGCCAGAATTTTTTATTTTTATTTTTATTTATTGTATTCAGCAATAAATGATTTTCTGTCTATCTGTTTAGGTTGTATTGTATCCCTGTTTGACGGGTGCCCTGGAACCTGAGAAAAGCTCCTAAGGGGGCCATGGCCAAGCAACAGTTGAGAATGGCTTCTCTGAGGTGTTCTATTCCGGGGCTCTTTCTTTTATCCAGTCTTCAGTATTCCCTTAGTGACCTAGCGATTTAGTTTTTCTCCTTACACTCAGCTCAAAATTTCTTCCTTGCGATTATTGTTGATCATAAGTTGAATATGTCAGCAGTGTGATGCTGCAACAAAGAAGGCAAATTCTTAGTCTGCATTAATAGTTTCCAGTTGCGGAAAGTATTAGTCCCACTATATTCTGTGCTGGTTAGACCTCATCTAGAATACTGCGTTCAGTTCTGGGCACCTTATTTTAACAAGGATATAGACAAGTTGGAGCAAGCTCGGAGAAGGGCAATGAGATTGATAAGAGGCATGGAGAACAAAATATAAGCAGAGATCGAAGAAGCTGGGGATATTCAGCTTGATGAAGAGAAGACTGAGGGGGTGACACAGTTTTACTCTTAATACCTCAAGAGCTGCCAGAAAGAACTGGGTGCAGACTTGTTCTGTGCTGCTTCACAGAGTAGAATTAGGACTGATGGTTTTAAGTTACAAGAGGGTAGATTTGATTGAATATTAGAAGGAAGTTTTTGACAGAATGGCTCAGTAGTAGAACCTGTTGCCTAGAGAGGTGGTGAGGTCTCCTCTGGATGTCTTCAAAAAGAGGCTGTACAGCTACCTGCATTGAGCAGGAGCACCTGCTTTGAGCAGGGGGTTGGGCCTGATGGCCCATGGTGCCCCTTCCAACTATGATTCTGATGCTTTGGTTGCTATATAGTGTTGCTGGTTTTGTACGCCTTTGAAAAACAGACTGTGATACTTCAAACTAAAGATGCATAACACATATGATGTGAATTTCTGATAACAGACCGGTTTCCAGAACTATTTACATATAGTCAGTTAAGCATAGGGACTGACTGTTTTCAATATTGACAACTTAAACAGTGCTGGAAAAGCTACCACATACGTCTCAGTTTTGTTTCTGTGAGCTCCCACAATTTAGATACCATATCACCTCTGAGATTTTATATTTGGAAGGCCCCTCTTTACTTAAGGTTCATATATCTTGCATTTCTGTATGCTGCCATAAAATTCAGAGCTGTCCTGTTGCCTCTTAACCTATGATGAAACTTTTCTTCAAGTTTCACGCTCCAGCATGTTCAGACTTCAGCTGAGAATTTTCCTAGAGTTTCATGCAGTGTAAATGGTTCAAACTTGTGCCATGTTGTCTGGCCTTTGCTTCCTTTTCTTCAAAATGGCTTTCCTTCTTTCCATTACTTCTTTATACAGACTGGATCATTCTTGCACCATGATTGTTTATTTGCAATTAGAAAAAAAGTCAGTGTTATTGTATGTTACAAATATGTCTGTAACAAATGTAGGTATATCTATAAACCATAGGCGTACTTCTGTTGACTTCTATCAGACAAAAAAAGAACTAAATGTAGTGGGATTCAGACATCATGGTGTTGTGTTTCAATATTAGGAAGGAGAATTCTCTCTCTCTCTCTTTTTTTTAAATGCCCACTCCTTTGGGCCTTTCTTCACTATGCTACAAGGATGTGTTAGTAGGTGATGGAAAAGACTCCTTTGTGAGATGCTGGAGCCTTGCTGGTAAGTGGTGTAGGAGTAGATGGCTCAGGCCTGAGGCTGTTGATGGAGCATTTACCAGTAGTGAGAGGTTTACGGTATAGAAAGGATGAAAACACCTTGTCTGAGTAGTTCATGTTTTGTTTATTTTGCATCATCATCTATCCAATAGGTCTCAAACATTTTAAATCTTCTCTGCGCAGTGACCCTATCATTTCCTTGTTTTTCCTTTTGCTGTGGACATATCTAAAAAAATCCCTTTTTATTGTTTTTAATGTTTCTGGCAAACCTGAGTTCATTCTGCACTTTAGCTTTTCTGACCTTCTCCCTACATATCCTGGATATTCGCTTGAATTCCTCCTTGGTGGTTTCACCATTCTTCCACTTCCTGTACATGTTTCTTTTAACACTTAGCTCAGCTGAGAGTTCTTTAGTCAACCATTCCAGTTTTGTTGGACACCTGCCATTTTTACTTCTTATTGACACAGTTTTAAATTGTGCCTTCAGTATCTCACCTTTTCTGAGTGTCAGTAGTTCTTAGTTGAATGTCCCCAAGTGGCCACAATCTAAAGGGAAAAAAATTGCAGGGGATAAATGAGGCCAGTTGAAATAAACATCTATTCAAAAACTATCGAAAAGACGCTGAATAACTGGAAGCCAATTTACTTGAAGGTTCATGTTTGTTCCCTTACCTAAAGTCTAAGACTGTTGCAACTCACTGATTGAGAAGAGAGAGTGCTAAAGAGAGAGGGCCCTTGTATTGGGGGCACTCCATCTGTGAAATGTACTTCCAGAAGATGCCTACATAATGCTTGGTTTTAGTTTGTGTGCCTTAATCTATTGTTTTCCATCTTTTTTCATATCTTTATTATATCTTATTGTTAACCAGACTGAATCTAAATTTGTGTTGAAGTTACATGAATGGACAAATATAGCTGATACTGCAGCAAGCTCTGTGTTAATTGTGAATGGTGGACAAGGGGAGCACTGGCCTAAGAAAGGAACTGCAAATAGTTCAGAGGAACTAGAGCAAGAAAAATCGAGAGGGAGGAGGGGATTGGGTTAAGCAGAGAGAATTTCCAAGATGAGACACTGGAGAGATGAGACATTGTTTTTGGTTAAAGGTTCCGGCTATACCGTTGTCTTCTATATTTGTGGGTTTCACTTTCACTAATTTGATTATTTGTGAGTTTCTCCAACTCCTGCCCCCCCCACCTTGGACACTTCTGTTCTTGGGGAACCTTCTCTCCTGGCAGCTCCAGTCAGGCCAAATGGCCTTTAAAAATGTGCCTCTGATCCACCAGCCACTGCCTAGCCAACTAAGGATGGCTTGTAGCCCAGTTTCTCAGCACCAGAAATTCTCTCCTGATGTACCCACACAGCCAAGAAAGGAGATGGGCAAGATAGAGGAAGTATAGGGCCAGCGTGCTGACCCACCCCCTTTTCCTCTCCCTCCCCTGATCTGGTTTGGGCCCTGGCTACCCATTCTTCCCACCATGCCATCAAGCTACTGATGTTCAGCAGGAGTTGATGGGGGAGTTACTTAAATACATACACTGATTTCAAGTAAAGTTCATATCAAAACAAAAACAAAATTTTGGGGTATAGTTTCTAGTATTTTCTGTGACTGAAAGCTGCTGAAGTTCCCCAGGAGTTGACAAGTAGGCTACTTAATTCATCACATTGTACAACTGATTGCTTTTGTCTGATTTTTAAACAAGCATCCTAAAATCAAATTCTAATCATTTTTTAAAGGAAGACTATGTGCTATATATAATCCTAATTCACAGTCTGTATTTTCTTTGTGTGCATATGTGCATATATGAGTGCACGTACTTTGTCATTTGAGTAACTTTTCCTGATATGTAGTAGTATAAACAGAGTGGGAGAAAACCCTCAGGGCTGGAAGTTTAATTGGAGAACTGCAGAAGTGTATTAGGTTCGAGTTATGTGCACAAGTGTCAAGAAAACAGAAGCCAGACCCAAACAGGACATTTCAAAAGTCACATTGAGGACTACTGATTTGCAATGCTATGTATATCAAATATTACAATTAAAGTGACTGATTTCATGTTAAATTGAAGGTTATTTTGTACAGGAAAATGGGTTTGGATTTTTACACTTCTTTTTAAAAATCTCTGTGTTGCCAGCTTTTGTCTTATCATAAATAACAAAGATGGAAGGCGTGTTTCCATTTGTGGAATATTAAAGCATTTTTTGGAGAGCTGAGATTTTGTGAGTAACATTTTGAGGTCCACACTCAGGTGATCTCTCATTAAAGCAATAAATCTAGAGAGAGAATTTCTTTCTTAAAATGTAATACTTTTGTTTCTAACATTATCTTGAAACAACTCCTCCAAGCATTCATTCAGAGGAGACATACTATCCTGTTTTTGAAGACATGGAGAAATATATTTGGGTGTCATCAGTGTACTGATAGCACCCTGCCTCATGCCTCTGAATGATCTCTCCTACCAGCTTTGTGTAGATGTTAAAAAGCATTGGAGACAGAATGGCACCTTGTGGTATGCCATATACCGGCTCATTTTTTGAGAAGCAGCTATCCCTAAACACCACCATCTGGAACCTTTCTAAGAGGTAAGACCAGACCCACTGCAACACAATGCCTCTGATTCCCAATCCCTTTCCAGGCATTCCAGAAGGATATGATAGTTGATGGTATTGGACACCACTGAGAGTTCTAAAAGCACCAAGAGGGACATACTCCTCCTTCAATGCTAAGATGGAGATCGTGCTCTAAGGCAACCATAATAGTCATATCCTGCTCTGAAGCTGGTTTGAAATGGGTCAAGGAGACCACCTAGAGTTGATAGGCCATCCCGACCACCTTGACCAAAAAAGGAAGATTAGAAGGCTTTAAGGATATAATTGGCATTAGTTTGATCTATATTTTTTTCCTTTCCTTTTTATTTTAATGTGGTTTGGCATAACTGTTTTAACAATCTGTGAAAAACTGTTGATCCAGAGAGTTTTCTTAAGTTTTAAAGGATAATTATTTGAATTTTAATGTCTTGTTCAGTAAATCATTTGATTCGAGTGTTAATGGTGCAGAATTTTATGAAATCTATATTTCTGTTGTCCTGCATTCTCCTCTCTAGATAGAACTGTTTGAGTTCAAAGGGAAGGATCTCACAGATGATGAGGATGGTGGAATAATCCAACGAATTCGTAAAAAAGGGGAAGGCTACTCTAAACCCAATGAAGGAGCCCTGGTAGAGAGTAAGTATCTGAAGAAGTGTGAATGCTATCCGTAGAAAGATATTAAATCGGGATGCCTTTGAGGCTAGTAGCTGATGTAACTCTGGCTTGCTGCTACAATTCAGGAATGCACATTCTCTGATCACAACCATTCCCTGGGGCAAAATCTCCTCCTTAAGGATACCAGAAGAACTCAGCTAGAGCAGACCAAAGGTCCTTCCTGTCCATCAACCTGTTTCCTGAAATGATCAACCAGATGTCTGTGGGAAGCTAAAAGCATAGAATAAAAGCAATGACCCCTTCTTGCTGTTGTTTCCCAGCAACTGGATTTATGATCACATTGTCTGTGATTCTGGAGATAGCACACCATGAATATTAGCAGTTGATAGCCTTATTGTCTGTTTGCCCAGTTGTCTTCGAAACTCCTCTAATTTGGTGGTCAACATCGCATCTTGTAGTTACAGTTGTGCTAGATTAAATGTGCACTGTGTGAAGAATTACTTGCTTGGTGTCTCTGGGGTCTCCCACCATTCAGCTTCATTAGATGACTGTCTAGCATTATGCAAGATGGAGAATAGATTGTATGTATCCATTTTTTTCATGTCATGTATACATTCATATCTCTCCATCTTGTCTTCCACTTTACCTGCCTTTTTTCTAAATTAAAAAGTCCCAAGTGTTGTACCATTTCTTCATGAAGGGCTTGCTACAGACAACACTTAGTTGCGTTTGTCATTTTCTGCATAATGTCCAGTTCTTCCATATATCATTTTTGTCCTCATCATCAGCATTTGTGTTTCTTAGACGTCTTTTCATATAAAATAAGCAGAAACAGATGGTTTATAAAAAATCCCAGAATCCACTGTTTTCTCAGATTAGGAATTACTGGTACTTTCCCCTCAAAGATCGAAGTTCTGGTGTTCTAGTACTTCCAGTGGCCATCTTGAGAAAGGAGGAGTAGGAACAGAATGTGCAGCTATGTGGCAGAGGACACACCTCTGACAGGGAGCTTTGCTCACCCCAAAAGAGAAAAAAAAGTCCATTTTAAATACAAGCCTCATAAGCCTGGGGTGAACAATGCAAGGGACTGAAAAGAGGAAAGCGGGGGGGAGGCAAGCATGTGCCTCACTGGTAATCAAATTTGTGAATATCAAATTCATGAATGCAGGGAGAGGACTGTATATCTGTCACAGAGATCTCAAAATATATAGAGCAGAGACGTTTTGAGAAAGACCCAAACCATTCTATAACTGAACTTACAAAATGGATTAATCAATCAAACAAGCCTATAGAATGCCCATGCTGACACATAACATTTTACAGATAAAATATGGTGTCACAAATAACTTGTTCATTGTGAATTCTCTCTTAAAATTTCACATGTTCATACACAAAGTAGAACAGTCCTCCCTCCACATTCATGGGTTTGACCTTCGCAAATTTGATCATTTGCGAGGTGCACGCGTGCCCCTCCCCCCAGTTCTCTTCCTCCCATGCCCTTGCACTTTGCCAGGCATGGGGAATGAAAGCAAGAACACTTGGGTAAAAGGCAATGGAATGGGGAGCTCCTCCCCATTCCCTTGCCTTTGGCCTCGAAGCTGAGAATGCATGCTGAGGCAAAAGGCAGGAATTGGAGAGGGGAGGCATATGTGCCTTCCTTCTCTTCTCCAGAATTCTCCCTCCCATTCCTTTGCTTTTGGACCTGGTGTGGAGAGGGAAGTCTTGTGTGCCAGGGCAAAAGGCAAGGGGATTGAAGGGAGATGGGAGGGTCATGGTTTTTCCACTTTCCCAAGGGTTCTGCATTCTTAACCTCCAGTGGAGTGGCCACTGTACTCATCATTCTCTGACCAACTGATTTCTTTTCTAGGAACCTGGTTCATTTAGCAATAGCCATTTTTCTTTTGGAAGCACCTCACCCTAAACATCTTAATTCTGGTTCATCCATTGTTCATCCAGGGCTTTCCAAATGGTGTGTCATGACACATTAATGTGTTGCCTGAAGTGTGTAGGTGTGTCACCTTCCTGGGCTGAGAAAGACCCCCCTCACCTGAGCCATTCCTGTGGCCACTGCTCTTGCCGGGGTCTTTTGTTGCCAAGATCGGGTCGGGGGCTGCCTTTCCTGCTGCTGCCCCCTTGCCAGGGTCTTTCCTGGCAAGGGTGATGGCAGCTGTGCAGCCTGTCCCCACCCTAGATACACCTCTGGGTACTGTACATGCATAATCGGTTAGTTTAACCTCTGATTTGCTAGTAAAACTGAATTACTGTGTTGCAAAATGATGCGTGTTTAAAAAGTGTGTCACCAACATGAAAAGTTTGGAAAGCTCTGCTGTAGACTGTCATAGTGTGCAGGAGATTGCCCATCTTGACCTCATGTAACTTGCAGCATTCACTGCTCCTCTCTTCTCTTCCACTAGAGCAGGACTAACAAAGTTGCCTCAACCGCAGAAATGATCCTGTTAAGATACCTGAAATGTGCAGAGACTGTGATGTCTTCTTTCTTTCTTTCTTTCTTTCTTTCTTTCTTTCTTTCTTTCTTTCTTTCTTTTGGAGCACAGTTTGAAGTGAGCAAATTAGGCTTTCTCACACTGCTTTTGATGATCTGCTGTATATTACAGAAGACAAAAGGAGATGGTGATCTTTTGATAATCATGGAGTGTCCTTTTCAAAAAATGAAGAAAACAGTGCAGTTTCCATCTCAGACATCCCCATGAATGGAGGGGGGTGGAGAGAGGCATTTATATTAGTGAGAGGTACTTTAACTTTTCCAAGCTAGAAAGGAGCTATGGTAACAGCAAGAGTAATGAGAAACAGTCCAAGATGCGAAGCCTGCCAGAAACATGGAGGAATTTTGCTGATGTGCATGTATGGCAATTGCACTAATAATTATGAAGAAGTTGAGCTTGCACTGTGGCTGAAGAATCCATTGTGAGTCCTGCTTTATGCTACGTGATTGTTATCTTTAGTTCAGAAAAGGGTTAAACACATATTTCAGTTGGGTCATCGGTCATTATTAGCATATGTACAACACTACAGTCATAGGGTCTCAGAGCAAACAATTTCTGGAGGCTCAGGATGAAAGAGAAACGATTGGTTTCTTCTTCATTGTTTCTGTTTTGCACTGAGGAATAACTTGAATTAACAGCTGTTGCAGGTGGAATACTAGGTTATATGAACTCTCTGTAGAAAAGTTAATGGCCTGCTTGGCCGTGTAAACCCGCTGGATGACCTTGGGCACATCACATCCTCTCAGCCCCAGAAAACCCTATGATAGAGTTGCCATAAGGCGGAAGCAACTTGAAGGAAGACAACAACAAGTAAAATTTATACACAGGGCATATATTCTATTGACAATAGGTGTGCTGCTTTCTATCAGGCATCATGGCACAATAAAATTCCTTATTAATGCAAATGTCAGCCTATGGAATTGAGCTTCCTTTCCTTTTATATTAGATAAATAGTTCTTTGTAACTGCCGCCCCAGCAAAAAAGAGAGAGAGAGAGAGAGACTGAATTTGAAAAAGAAATGGTATGTTTTAGTGTTAAATAATAGTGTTCTAATATTATGTTGTATTGTAATGTTGTATTGTAAGAGGAAGGACAGCAACCTGTTTGAAAGGTGAATTGTCATGACTTGAGGTTTCCAGGAAAGGCAATTCACTCTTTTGTTTGTTGCCAGAGATACAGTAAGCTGGGCAATCTGGAAGAATTGAGGCAACAAAAACATCCAGAGGGGGACTACATGTGGCTCCAGGGTTGTATTTTGCCCACCCCTGCCTAGAACCTTAATAATTTTGGAACTCTTGTTTCGTCGTTTTTCATAGCCCAGCTGGGGAAGTGTGCTGCATCTACTCTCTTTGCACTGATTATACTAGATAATTATGCTTTGTATGATACCTTACAGTGTTGGGAGTGCTTTGTAAGACAGAGTCTCTGTAATCTCATCTAAATATGTTTTTCTACCAGTTGAGGTAGAAGGTTGGCATGGAGACAGAGTATTTGACAAACGTGAGCTGCGGTTTGAAGTAGGAGAGGGAGAAAATTATGACCTTCCTCCTGGCCTGGACAAAGCACTGCAGAAAATGGAGAAATTGGAAGAGTGTGTGATATATCTCAAACCCAGGTATACTCCTTCAAATGGTTCTGCCACACTTTTTACTTGAGTGAATGAGATACAGCATGTTCTTGCGAGGAGCCTAAATTTGAGAATTAGTAGTATCTATTTAAAATAATTGATTAGGAGAATCCTTCTTGACAGATCTTTGTTGCAACCAGTGATATTAGAGTACTGTTAGACTTGGGGCAATGAGGAGGCGATCAACCTTTCCACGTTATCACCATTGTATTATTTTGGAGGTAACATTAATGTTAACATTTTTTAGTTTTAAAAACATTAAAACAAATATACTGAGGCTTTTGAATAGTATTGTAAGCTCAGTTTCTTGATCAGAGGGTACTGTGATATCTCTGTATGGCTGGAGATACTTTGAAGGAGAAAGAATGGATTGATTTAGCTCTTGGAATATTCTTAATTTTCTCACAGCTATGGTTTTGGAAGTGCTGGGAAACAGAAGTTTCAGATCCCTCCAGATGCAGAACTACAATATGAAATCAAACTCAAAAGTTTTGAAAAGGTACGTACGGGAGGGTTTTCTAGTGATTAATCTTGTCTGGCTCCATCCCATGCTCCTGCTTGTTTGTGAGAACATACAAGGCTTTAGATGACTGTACATCAGCTTGCAGAGTTTAGAAAACAAAGAAGACAAACTTGAAGTCCTAGTGCAAGAATGTAAATATGCTCTTATAGGTATAATGGAGAGTTGGTGGGGTGACTGCCGTGATATTGAAGGATGTAGTCTGTTCACAAAGAATAGAAGGGGCAGAAAAGAGGGGGAGTACTATTATATGTCAGAGACAAATTCACTTGTACAGAAATCCAGAAGAGTGATCGCAGTGATCCAATAGAGAGCATGTGGGTAAAAATAAATTGAGGAATAAATAAATGCAACTTTGTGGTGAGAGTTTACTGCAGGTTACCGAACTAAGATAAGGTAGTGGATGATGCTTTTCTCAAAACTACTTTAAGAACTCTCCAAGATGCAAGAATTAGTAGTTGTGGGGGACTTCGGTTATCCTGATACCTGCTGAGAGACTAAATCTGCTAAACATAGGCTCTCCAACAAATTCCTGATATGCCCTGAAAGTAATTTCCTCTTTCAAAAAGTGCAGAAAGGAGCAAGAGGATCAGCAGTCCTGGACTTGATCCTGACCAATAGGAAAGAGTTGGTCATTAGAATCAAAATAGTTGGTACATTAGAGGGGAATTGACATTTAATACAAGAATTGAGAATTGTGGGACAGGTCAAAGAAGAATATAGTCAAACCCAGTCCCTAGATTTCAAAAAACCTGATGTTATCAATCTCAGGAAAAGCTCAGGGTAGGATCTCGTGGCTAGAGATGCTAAAGGAAAAAGATGCCCAGCAAGAATCGGAGTTCATGAAGGAGGAGCTGCTAAAAGCACCATCACAAACAATTTCATGAAAGAAAAAGATGGGAAAGATCTGAAAATGCCAATGTGGCTGCATAGCTAACTCAAGGAGGAAGTGAAATGAAAAAGGAGTCTGTATGACCTTGAGCAAGTCACATTCTCTCAGTTGCAAAGAAAGATAAAACCTAAATAAATCTTGCCAAGAAAATCATGTGCTATGTTTGCCTTAGGATCACCATAAGTCAGTGGTTACTTCAAGGCACAAAACAACAATAAAGAATGGAAGGAAGGACAAATCACCGAGGAAGAGTATGGATATGTAGCCCAAGCTTGTAGGAATAGTGTAAGAAAATCTAAAACTCAAAATGAGCTGAGACTGGTTAAGCCAGCAGGGAGTAACAAAAAGGAGTTTTTCAAAGGTGTTTGAAACAATAGAATGAGTAAGGAACTGTCAGAAACTGAATTCACACACACAAATATAACACTGCATAAACATTATTTATTAGGAGTGTGATACATAGTATGGGACTTCAGTGAATGAACTGGAGGTAGTTAGCAAAATTCAAAACAAAAAAGGCAAAGAGTTTCCCATCCCACTCGCAAGAGACCTTGGAGTTCTGCTTTAGCCTGGTAGCGCTTATCACTACATTCCTAGCTTTGTTTATCTAACGGTCTCTGGTTCTCATACCTTGTTACAAGCAAGCTGCTACTTAACTCCTATTACATGTCCCATAACAAAAATATGGAGGGCCTATTCGACATCCTGCCCATCCTGGGAAAAAAAATGAACAAATACATAGCATAGCAGTCAGGAAGAAGGCAAAGGGGAAGGTCGTGGGGAGTGGAAAAGAAAGAGGAAGAGGGGAGACAACAGTTGAAATGCAAACATGAAATGTGGTAGTTAAAGATGGTGTGTCGAAACTGGCGATTCAGAATGCAGGAACAGATGGAGCAGTTGGTTTAATCTCGAAAGAAGAATTCGAAGGGGCTGGTTTCAGTAAACTGGAATGAAAAATACGGTGAATAAGTTTGTAAGTGTCAGGCAAAGAAAGTTCAAAGGTGACATTAATGGCACATTTGACTGGGAAAGGACCAAGGTATTTGAGGGAGAGTTTTTTGGAGTGGCATTGGAGGAAATGTTCTTGGAGGAGAGGTAGTCAAGATCCCTAGGCTGGTACGTAGGATTGAGCTGCCGTTTATGGTCAGCAAATTGTTTGTGAGAAACTTTTGAAGCTTCAAGAGTGGAACGCACAGAGTCCCAAGTAGAAGAAATTTTTGTAATCCAAGAGGTGAGTGAGGTAGGTTGTGTTGCAGGGAGGGTGGTGGGCAGTGCAGGAAAGGGTTTTGGGTTGATGCCGAATACAACTTCAAACGGAGTTTTGCCAGTTGAGGAAAACTGAAAGCAAATTCAGCAAAAGGGAGAAGGAGTTCCCAGTTGTTTTGGTTGGAATTGACGAAGCAGAGTAAGTATTGTTCAAGAGTTTGATTTGTGCATTCGCTTTGTCCATTAGTTTGGGAATGATAGGAGCTGCCGAGTTTTTGGGAAATGCCGAGGGATTTAAGGAGTGAAGTCCAAAATTTGGAAGTGAGTATAGATTCCCTGTCAGAAATGATTGTGGAAGGTAATCCATGGAGCTTCCAGATGTTATTGATAAAGAGGTCGGCTAGTTTTTCAGCGGTAGGCACTTTTTTCATTGGAATGGTATGAGATTGATTGGAGAAATGATCGGTGACAACTCAAATGGTATGGAATCCACGGAAGTTGGGTAGACCCACAATGAAGTCCCATGAAATAGTATCCCAAGGTAAGGAGAGAGCAGGGAGAGGTTGTCCATGCGGTTTAGAGGAAGAGGATTTGCAGGTGACCTGGCCAATAGAAAAGTTTCCTGATGGAATGTAGAGTTTTCAAGAAGCCAACGTGGCCAGCAGGTTTGGAATTGTGGTATCTCTTCAAAACTTCGATCTGGCAAGGTGGTGGTACATAGATTTTAGTACTGATGAAAGCCAAATCTTTAACCCAGCTGATTGAGTCTTTGTGTGCTTGTAGCCAAGTGTCCATTCGGTAGGCAGATTTTAGAGCGTGTTGGAAGGCAGAATCAAGAAGTGTTGAAACTGTTTCTCGGGCTTGTTGTTGTGCTCTGGTAGTGACTTGTAATCCAAAATTTTTTGGGGAGAAGAGAGGTTTCTCCTTGGTAGGAGAAGAGAGGGACGGCGGTTCGTGGCAGGGCAATCTCGAGAGTGGGTCTGCCAAAATGTTAGTTTTTCCAGGTTTGAAAATAATTTTGAACCTAAATCACTGGAAAAATTCAGCCCAGAGTGCTTGTTTAGGGGTTAGTTTTTTGGCAGTTTTTAAAGTTTCTAGATTGCGTTGGTCAGTCCAGACTTTAAAAGAGAGTTTAGCTCCTTTGAGGAAGTGTCACCATGAGGTGAGTGCGAAATGGATGGCCATGGATTCTTTTTCCCAAATTGGCCAGTTGCATTCTGTGGTGGAGAATTTTTTGGAGATGAAGGTGCATGGTTTAAGGTGGCCATTTGCATCATGTTGGAGAAGAACAGCTCCCATGGCGAAGTCTGAGGCATCGGTTTGAATTATGAATCCTTTGGTAGTATCGGTGAATAAGAGAAGCGGTTTGGATGTAAATTTTTGTTTGAGGGTATCGAATGCTGTCTGGCATTTTTCAGTCCAGAGGATGCGGTTGCATCGGTTAGTTTTGCTGTCAGTTGTTTTTTTCAAGAGGTCAGTAAGAGGGAGAGCAATTGTGGCAAACCCGTTTATGAGGTTACAATAGAAGTTTGCAAAGCCAAGGAATTGTTGGAGTTGCTTTTTAGTTTTGGGGGTAGGCCAGTTTAAAATAGTGTCAATTCTGGTGGGGTCCATGTTTAGGGTGTTGTGACAGACATGGTACCCTAAGTAGTCAAAAGTCTGAGTGTGAAATTCACATTTTGAGAGTTTAACAATAAGTTCATTGTCGTTGAGTCTTTGTAACACAGTATGTACGAGTTCGGTGGGTTCAAGAGTTTCTGAGTAGATCAAAATGTCATCCAGATAAACAACAACACCTTTGTAGAGGAGATCTTGTAATACAGAATTGAGAAACATTTGGAAAGCTGCGGGACCAGCTTGTGGTCCAAAAGGGAGAACAGTTCATTGGTAGTTTCCCAGGGTGGTTGAGAAAGTAGTCAACCACTCACTTTCAGGGTCCATGTGTATTCTGTGGAAAGCCTCCTTGAGGTCTAATTTGGTGAAGAATTTACCTTTAATCAATTGATTTAAGATATCCTTAGTTAAAGGAGTCGGATATGCATTATGCAGTACTGCCTGATTAATTAAGTTATAGCTCACAATGAGCCTCAGTTCTCCTCCGTCCTTTTTATTGCAGAAGAATATTGGACTGGTGGTCCAGATGAGCAGATGAGGGTTTAATAAATCCATGTTGTAAGTTTTTGTTCAGGAATCTTTTTAGAGCCTCTAGTTCTTGGTTGTTCATAGGGTATATCTTGCGTTTGGGAATTTTTGCCCCATCTATCAATCTGAGTTTGCAATCAAAGTCTCTGTGTGTGGGTAATTTATCTGCTTCGCGGTCCTCAAAAGCTTTCTGCAGGTCTCGGTATTCCAATGGGATTTTCTGCAGGTCCTCGGGACTCAAAGCAAGTGCCGAGACAGGGGAATTTGGTACGGGCACTAGATTTACATCATGGTTATGCTTGAGTAAGTCTTGGGTCCAGTCAATTTGGAGATTGTGTTTTTTTAGCCAGTCGTACCCAAGAACTACTTGAAACCTGATTTTGGTGGGTACTAGGAAATGTAATTTGCCCTGTAAGTTTCCCACCTGAACAGGGATGGGTTTGGTCCTTTCCTGCACAGGGCCCCCTGCCATGGGTGACCTGTCCATTTGAGATAACTTGACAGCCTTTTTTAGGGGTTCAAATTTTACTACAAGTTCTTTAGCCACAGTGGGGTTCACTAAACTAGTTGTGCAGCCTGAATCAAGTAAGGCCCTGTACATTCGTAATATCCCATCACTTTCCTTGTAAGGTTACTGTAACATATACACGATGAGTTGTGATTGTACTTGCATTCTCGAACTGGTTGGGATCCCAGTCCTCGCTGTCCAAGTCAGATGTGGTCAGTGGGCTATCCTCGTCATCACAAGTTCCAGTAGAGATTCCACCGGTGGGATGTTTGGTTGTTGGCTTCAGGGTGTCAGCTTTGCGGGATACAGGTTGGGTGGTGGGGCATTCGCTGGCGATGTGGCCTTTTTTCCCACGTTGGAAACAGGTGCTGCCTTTAAATCATTTTTTCTTTTCCTCACTGCTCAGGAAAGAGGGTTTCTGGGGTTCCAGGGTTTGGCGACTGCTTTCTTGTGCTTGTCTTTGTCAGGGAAACTGGACACTCTCCATGATGCTTTCCACTTCTCTGGCTAGTTTCATCCATCCCAAGAGACTGGTAGAATCCCCTTGGGTTACGCAGCGATCTAAGATGGTGGTGTTCAATCCGTCTTGGAAAAATTGCTTGAGAATGCCATCTCTCCATTCTGGGACCTTAGTAGCTAGCTTTCTAAATTCTCGGGTGTATTCGCCAACAGTTCCTTTTCTTTGGCGCAATTTTATTAGTTGGTATCTGGCTTGTTCTTGAAAGAAAGGATCCTCGAACCCTTCTCTAAGTTGATGCATGAACAGCTGCAGGTCGGCTGTTTCTTCAGCTCATGAGTTGAACAGACTGGCGACCCACTCCACTGCCTCTCCTTTGAGATGCTGGCTCAGGTATCTTGACTCTGGCAGCATCATCAGGGAAACTGTTCCCATAGTCGATCATATAATTAGAGGCCATGTTGAGAAAGTATGTCAGGGTGGCTCCATTGCCATCGTAAGTGGTTTTCAACTCTCGAAAATGCCGGGGCCCCACTTGCAGTAGTGGTATCCCGGGAGGTGCAGGTGCTGCAGCTGCTGGAGCAGCTGCTGCTGCAGGAACCTGGGGTGGCATGCGTCCAGCCTGAGGCACCAGGAATCTAGTCGTGCAGCTGAGCTCTCAGTTTAGAAATTTCTTCTCGCTGCTTTTCTGTTTCTTCTTCTCTGGCTAAAAGTTGTTCCATCAAGCTGGTCTCAACAATCGATGTGTCCCATTTTGTAGCCTGGCGACGTTGGCACTGAGCAGTTTCTGGTCTCTCTCCCCAGTCCCAGGTTTGGCCTCTGGTCGGGGTGGATGGAGGTATTGAAGGTTGTGTCTTGGGTCTCTCATCAGGAGGCCAGCTGGGGACCATCTCGTCTCTTTCAGCGATTCCCTCGCCTTGAGCTTCAACGACTCTGCCGGATGCTCCTCTTTCTTTGGGCTCTTCTTCAGTTTTTTGGTACATATTGTTAATATTTTTTACAGGAGTTCACTCACTCTGTCAGGAACTGAATTCACACACACAAATATAGTAGCGCATAAACACTATTTATTAGGAGCGTGATACATAGTATGGGACTTCAGTGAGTGAACTGGAGGCAATTAGCAAGATTCAAAACATAAAAGGCAAAGAGTTTCCCATCGCGTCCGCAAGAGACCTTGGAGTTTTGGTTTAGCCTAGTAGCGCTTATCACTACATTCCTAGCTTTGTTTATCTAACGGTCTCTGGTTCTCATACCTTGTTATAAGCAAGCTGCTACTTAACTCCTACTACATGTCCCATAACTAAAATATGGAGAGCTACCTGACAGGAACAGTGGGACTTCTGCTTAGTAAGGATGGTAAGATGATAACAAATCACAATGAAAATTCAGAACAGCTCAGTACCTATTTGCTTCTATCTTTACCCCCAAAAGAGGGCTGTGTACTTTCATGCATCAGCAGAAACCTTGGCAAGAAGTCTGGATTGCAAATCAAGATTGATAAGGAGTTAGTTGGAATCGCCTGATTAATCTAAATGAGTTCAGATCTGCAGAGCCAGATGAATTGCATCCTAGACTATTGAAGGCATTTACTAACTTACTCTCTGAACTACTTGCCATCATTTTTTAGAGGTTTTGAAGAATGAGTGAGGTACAAGCAGATGTTGTACTTCTGTTCCAAAAGGGCAAAAAAAAAAAAAGATCCAGAGAACTAGAAGCCAATCAGCCTGACCTTGGTACTAAGAAAAAATACTACAGGTGCCTGTTTGTAAGTATCTGAATGACAGAGCAATGATTAGTAAGAGCCAGCAAGAGTTTGTCAAGAACAAATCGTGTCAAACTAATCATACTTTTTTTATGAGATTCCTCATATGGTAGATGACGGGAATGCTGTAGACAATTAACTGTTTCATAATGACCTTGCTCTATTTTTTTGCTCTAAATCTTTAAGTGAATCTAATGGCTTCAGTCTTCTGGTTTTTTTTAAAAGAAGAATTTTGAGGAAGAATAAAGGCCTTCATCTGGTCCTGAAAAATACGTCAAACTAGTTCCCAGGAGACATCCTGACCATGAAGGAGGGAAGCGTAACCACACGATGTAGCAAAGCTGCAGGGAACCTCCCACTTCATTTGCATTCTGTTACCTACTCCTGTCCTCTTTGTACCTGCCACTCCTACTTCTTCTGAGGGTATATGTTCTCACCCTCCCATGTATAGGGTTGCCATATTCCACTTTCTCAGATATTTCATTTATCTGAATTTAAGCATAGCATTTAATAATGCTCATCATAATATTTTCATTCACAAACTGATTGAATATGCTATAGATAGAAACACTGTCAGATGAATCCATAATTGATTGGAACACAGTGCTGAAAGAGTCCTCATCAGTGTTTTCACTTCAAACTGGAAGGAATTCTCAAGTGCTGTAGAATCCTAGGTTCATTATTCATCAACATTTTTATTGACTTAGATGATGTGGTGGATAGAAATCTTGCCAAGTTTGCAGATGATATATACCCAAGAGGAGTATCTAAAAGAGGAATAGAATCCAAAAGGACCTTAATGGTCTAGAAAATTAGGTGGAAATTAATAATACAAAGTTCAACAGGATCAAATAAAAAATTCTACATTTGAGCCACAAAAATCAAATGCATAGGAGTGCTTGGCTTGGAAGAGTGTTATACTGAAAGTAATGCCTGTCAGGTCATACTCCTTTATTTTTCTGTATCAGTGTTCAAATCTTATTTTGGTCGGGTGGGAAAGGGGGGGATGAAATGGCAACTTATATAAAAGAACACAAAGCAACAGCACACTTCTTTTGTACAAAAATGTCAAATAACACCTTTGTCCCCCATGTGTAAGCACTCTGGGCTCATGCGAGAAGGACTTAAGTAATCTGGGCAGGTTTTTTTTTTGCATCAAGACTCTCAATTAGTGCTTTGTTTCTGTGAGACTGTGTAGCATATCTGTGGGCAGTGGGAAGACAATGGTGGAGTTCTTTTCAGAAGTTGTGGCGATCAGGGTCTGCAGGTAGTGGAGTTGAAAGGCCTTTATTAACAACATGAAGCATATGCCAGTGCAAACATATGTAAAATGACTCTTTCTCTACAACATGGTATTATTCAAAATAGTCTCCACAAGTGGCAATGCATTTGTGCCACATTTGAACCCACTCATCAAATCTACTTTGGAAAAACCGTTTCTGGCGCTCCGTGGTCCGGTGCCTGATAGCGTGTTCCACTTTGCCATCATTGAAGCACCATCTCCAACAGCTTTCCTTCATCCAGTCAAACAGGTGAAAGTCTGAGGATAACAGATTAGGACTTTAAGGCGGATGTGCCACCATTGACCACTTGTTTGCTCAAGAACCTGTGATGTTTCCAAAGAAGTGGGGGTCATGCATTATTGTGTTGTAACTGGATTGCATTCAGTTGTCTCTGTGGTCTTTTCTTATGGATGGTGTTTATGGAGTGATGCAGTGTGTAGCGGTCACTGTTCATTGTTGTCTCATGCTTGAGATCAAGCAAAATCACCCCCGTCATCCCAGAAGACATTCACCAAAATCTGCTATGCTGAGCATTGACTTTTGACTTTCTCTGGTGGTTGAGTACCACCTGTCCATGAACTGATTCTTGGTCTCTGGGTCATGCAACTATGGCAGGGTCTCATCACCAGTTTATGCATTCCCAGAAAAAGTGTTTGTGTGGGGTTCAAATGGTTGTCAGTAGTTCCAAAAACACATTTAGTCTCTTCTCTTTCAAATCAGATGTTAATTGGATACATTTTCCTGTATCCAGGTAGGTGGATAATCTGCTTGACGGTACTGTGATCTCAGCCAAGTTCCTCAACAATCACTTGGACAGCTGTACATTGGTCTGTGCAAATCATATCATCCATCCTGTTTGGTTTCACTATGTGGTTTGTCCATTTGGACTATCATCAATATCCAGGGTGTTTACCAGGATAATTGTGGTCCTAGTAGCACGTTGGAGAAAGGTGAGTCTCCACATTTATTTGTACCTCAACAATCTGCTGGTCAGATCGACTTCTACAAGTGGAGATATGGGATGTATAATAGGTCATCAGATTCCCGGGAAACGGTTGTGTATGCGTGCTGGACAAGGATAGTCACCTGCAGCCTCCCTCCTTCCTAAAGGTGCTTTAAATGAATACCTCCCTAAATCTGGATCAAGAAGGCAGAAACCTTTAGGTAAATACTCTGCTAACCTTTAAGCTTCAATAAGTTGTAAATTTGTGAAGAAATTTCCTTCAGAGAAAAACAAAAGGAGATAAGAAGATGGAACCCTCACTGAGACAGTTGTTTTGGAAAGCATAATAATGGAAGCAGCAGGGTGTGAACCACTGAGTTCTCTGGTTAAAGTTTCCATTGCCGCAGTGGATTAAAAAAAATGAATAAACTTTAAACAGCCTTCCAAAGTACAGAGGGATACAATTAAAGATTTAGCAAATGATTTGAAGGTGATTAAGAATCTGGCAGTAGAGGCACAACAGAAAACAGATAAAAAGGAGAAATTTTACAATTGAAAAGTGAACTGACAGGACTGAGAGATAAAATCACTCCAGTAGACAATTGTCAAAGGAGGAGAAACTTTAGACTTAAAGGTCTGACAGAAGAAGTTAAACCAGTAGATTTATTTCTTCTTTGTGGTCTCTGTGCCTTACACACTAGGAGCTTTCGTGCATGCGCGGTACCGTTCGGAAAATTCTAGAGCTTAGTAGCTTGGCGGGAACCCCTCCCCCCATGTATCCACTGAGCATGCTCAGCCCGCCAAGCAACGGTCTCTCCTCAGTTCTTTCTCGTCCGCCATCACGTATGGAGGTTCTGAGCTTAGAGCGTTTCTTCTTTGGCCTTTTCTTGCAAGTCTTTCCAGTTTTTTGACTTGGTTTTTTGGCATTTGGACTACTCTTACAGATTACGGACTGGTTTGTCGCTTTCGGTGCTTTTGTCCCTGTTTTTTCCTGGGACTTTTGACCCTGACTTGCCAAAAAAAACCCTCATCTTCGTCGTGTCTCTTCGCTTGTCTTCAACTCTTCCTCTTCTCCTTTGGACTTCTATGTTGACCCTTTTCAAACCCTGCAAGAAGTGTGGTCGTAAGGTCGCTACTTCTGACGGGCACAGCGAGTGTCTTCTTTGTTTGGGCGAGGCTCATAACATCAGAGCCTGCCCCATTTGCAAGGACTTCACCTCCCAGACTCTGAGGAACCGGCTGGCACGCCTCAAGTCTTTCTGTTGGGAGCAGTCTTTGTCTCCTCAAGACCCTGCCCGAGTAAGGAGCCCGTTGAAGATGGCAAAGACCCGACCTACGACCGCACTCCCAGTGACTTCTGTGCCTCCCGATCCTGTTGTGCCGACGGTACCGGGCTCGGTACCGGTGCATAAGCTGCCGAGGATACCGAAGATCTCGGCGGCTTCCTCATCTGTGACTCCTGAAGAGGCCCCTGCGGGCTCACATGTTGCCAAGCCCTCTAAAATGCTTACTGCCGCCCAGCGTAAGCGCCCAGCGACTTCAGAGTCTGAAAAAGAGAGGGAGAAGAAAAAGAAGAAGAGGAAGGACAAGTGTGGGTCTCTGGCTAGACCAGCTGTCCTTACTCCACCTTCCACTTCGACCCAGCCTACGGTCGATCCCAGTGAGGTCCCAGAATCCCAAGTGATCTTGGAGGTTTCTGATGTGGACGACCCGGTGGCCTCCCCGATTCTCTCGGAGCCACCGCTTTTGGAGGAAGAGACCTCTCCGACTAGATGCCCTGTTCTGGCGGCCCGCTCGGAGGATAGTCCACCTGCTCCCCAGACCTCGCTGACATCTCGAGGTTCTGTAGGTAGAAGCATTTCACCTGAGCGGCGCTCTTCCTCACACCACCGGCAGCCCTTCCCCGAGTGTCCGGACCGCCCGGTTTACTTGGAGCGTGGGACTGTGCATCCCTCCCCACGTCGTCGGGATTTTGAGCATCACCCCCGTGACAACCGAGGGGACCGTCCTGAATATAGACTATCCCCCCAAGGCATCGGGAGGACTATGCAGGATGGCCACAGCCACCCCAGGACTTGCCTTACTCATCGGTGTCCTACGCCTTGAGATATGGCCAGGAGCATGTCTGGAGGGAGTATCCTGGCTCCTACAGGTCATACTCTCCCTCTTACCGGGACTGTTACCACCCTGATGTCGGCCGCTGGTCCCCTTATCGCCACTCCAGATCGCCTTCCAGGGGAGCTGAGCATCGCCCTCGCTGTGAGCGTACTCCATTGCGCTCCCCGAGACGAGCGCCTCAACATCGCCAGTCTCGAGAGCTTTCCCCTTGTCACCGGCCGGTTTTTCCACCTCCATGGGTGACGTCTACGGTGTCCCACCCGGCATCTGAGGCTGTCCCCACACAGGCGTCTTCTTCTGCGGTCGCTACTGTTACTCGGGCGCTTCCGCGTCCAGTGTCCTCGCTGGTTCCCCCGGTGACTGCTGCGCAACCACCCATGGCTCCGAAGACGGTCTCGCTGCAGGTACCGTCTCACGCCCAATCACCCGCGCACCGGTCGGACCGTTCTCCTGACAGGTCCTCCACGGTGTCGTCCCAGGATTACGACTCTGAGTCGGACTCTAAGGATTCTACACCCGTCTCTCATGAGTCCCCTCCCCTGGCATTCGGGGATCCAGCTCCTGAGTCGGCTCCTGAGGATGTGCGACAGCTCTCGGACATTCTCCTTCGGATGTCGAAAGCCCTGGGTCTGAAGGTGGCAGAACCGGCTCCGGCGGCGCAGGACCCGGTTTTCCATTATGTGGATACCCGCCTTCCTGCGACAGCCCCGCTACCATTCCTGCCCGCCTTGATGGAGGCCCTGAAACACCCGTGGCCTCAGCCGTCTTCAGCCCAGCCCATACCACACAGGCTGGAACTGTCAAAAACCCGCCGGAGGCATTCTTACCATCAGTACAAAAAAGACTCACATCTGAAACCAGCCAGCAAGCTAACAGTCTTTATTGCGGGTAATAAATCAAGCTGGTTAAGTCACAGCAAAGCGAGCCATCTCTAACAGAGCAGAAAAAAAGGAATACAGACACAGCCTGTTCAGAAACCGTGTTTAAGTATACATGTACAATAACATGAGGCACCCAGAGACATAACACACGATCACAGCTGCATGTTCCAGACGGCCTGATTACATACAGCATTCTCATGGGAAACACTTTATCCTGCTAGCCTAAACAAATTCTACAAGCAGTTTTGCTTTCTCACACGCTGGCAGAGGGAAAAGTGAAGCGAGGAGTCCACATTACTCCCCTACATTGTGACAGGAACACCTCTATCGGACTCAGAAGGAGGATGCCGAGTTCTTATTCAATCATCCTCAGCCCAACTCAGTGGTGGTGGAATCGGCGCAGACGAAGGGCGGCTCCAGGCCCCACATGACACCGCTGCACAAGGAAGGGCGTCGTTTGGACACTTTTGGAAGGAGGTTCTATTCTGCCTCCTCCTTGGTGGCGAGAGTGTCCAACACCCAAGCTTGCATGGCAGCATTGGTTCGCCCCGCTGCTCGAGGCCTCTCGGGGACGGCCGCTCAGGCTTCCAACAGCACCCAACCTGCTGTCTCACTCAGGTGGTCGCATTCTCCATCCCGACCTGCCTCTCCTGGCCCTCCACGCATGGAGGATAGCGCCCTAGACGATCCCGCTGTCCAGGATGTCCTTACCACGGCCAGAAAGGAATCGATTCGCCGCAACTATGCCTACAAGTGGCGGCAGTTGGTGACTTTTGCGGAGGAGCGTGAAGACACGGTATCGCCAGTTGCTCTCGGTACCGTGCTCCGCTTCTTGCTTCACTTGAAACAAGAGGGTCTCTCGTTCTCTTCGTTGAAGGTGTACCTGTCTGCCATTGTGGCCTACCAACCCTGAGGCTCTCCTTCGGCAGTGCTCTTCCGGGATGCCACGATGAAACAGTTCCTGAAGGGACTCCACCATCTCTACCCGCCGATATCGCCGCCGTTGCCTCCCTGGTCCCTATCTCTGGTACTCTCTCAACTTACGAGGCCACCCTTTGAGCCTATGGCCACTATTGATGATAGGCTCCTGACTCTCAAGACTGCTTTCCTGGTGGCTGTCACCTCTGCCTGGCGTGCCAGCAAATTGACAGCGCTACACGTCGACAATCCCTTCCTGGTTTTTCAGTGGGATAAGGTGGTTCTCCGCCCAGACGTTTCTTTCCTCCCAAAGGTCGTCTCTCATTTCCACCTTAACCAGGACATCATCCTTCCTACCTTCTATCCTAATCCGACGACCCCTCTTGAGAGGTCTTTGCATACCCTGGAAGTTCAAAGGGCCCTGGCCTTTTACACTCAGAGGACTGCGGCCTACAGGCAGACCCCTCACCTGTTTGTCTGTCACAGTCAGCGTCGCAGGGGCTGGAAGGTGTCCACCCAGAGGTTCTCCAAGTGGGTGGCCCAGACAATCCTGCTTGCTTATGACATGGCCAAGCAGCCTCCTCCTGACTTGATTCGGCCACACTCCACCAGAGCTGTGGCATCCTCAGCAGCCCTCTTGCGAGGTGTGGACCTTCAGGAACTTTGTCGAGTGGCGACCTGGTCCAGGCCCTCGACTTTCATCTGCCACTATCGGCTGGACTGTCGGTCCAGGAGGGATGCCCGGTTTGGAGGAGTGGTGCTGGCCTCCGTACTCTAGGGATCTGACCCACCGTCCTTCTAGTAAGCTACCAAGTCTCCTAGTGTGTAAGGCACAGAGACCACGAAGAAGAAGAACAGGTTGCTTACCTGTAACTGTGGTTCTTCGAGTGGTCATCTGTACCCTTACACACATCCGCCCAACTGTCCCCTCACTCTCATATCCCCTTCCCGCCAAGCCACTAAGCTCTAGAATTTTCCAAACGGCACCGTGCATGCGCGAAAGCTCCTAGTGTGTAAGGGCACAGATGACCACTCGAAGAACCACAGTTACAGGTAAGCAACCTGTTCTTATGAGATGTGCTAATTGGTGGAGGGAATTTGGAATACAGATAACACAATCTGGTGTTGAACAAATACATTGCAGCCTCAGAAAGAGATCTATAGATCCTAATAAACCGAGAGATGTGATTTTTGCTTTCACTTCCGAAAGAACTAAACAACTGTTGTTTAGAAAGTTGAGAGCTGCTCCAAACTTGCAATATAACGGGAAGGACCTACCCAAAACATGGAAGCCTGAAACCTGAGTTCCTGGTCAATCTTGAAAAGAGCATGCTCATGCCATCCTAGAAGATCCAGCACCTCAGGGCAAAGATCGACAGAAGTTCAGGGGTAGTATCCCTCCCCCAAAAGAGGACACAGTTCCTCAGCAGCACAGTCACAGCAGTCAAGGGCATCTCCACATCAGGCTTCTCTTTATTGGTGCATCTGCAAGGGTTGATGGTGTCCACCATCAAGTGCCTACCATGGGCACACCTCCTGGCTGTTCCAGTGCCTTCTGCTTCTTCATCAAGAGGCCACTGTAGCCAGACCATGCTCCATCAAGGTCTCCAGGTGAGCACTATAGTCACTGGAGTGGTGGACCTCCCCTGTGATCAGCAGGGGGAGAAACATGGGATTTGACCAAGATCCAGATCACCACAGATGCCAGCCTGAGAGGATGGGGAGCCCATTGTGATCCATACCTGGGCAGATGGAACCCAAAAAGACCAAAGGCACATCATCAGCTGGCTGGAACTCAGGGCAGTCAGACTAGCCCTACTGTCCTTTCAGAACATTGTAGATGGCAAGGCAGCCCTGATCAGGACAGATGACATGACCGTGAAGGGCTACCTGAATCACAAGGGAAGGATGAAGTCATAGGCTCCCCTGAAGGAGGTGCAGAAGCTTTATCCTGGGTAGAAATACACCTGGTGTCCATTGAGGCAGAACACTTCCAGGGTGCACTGAACTCTCAGATGAACTGGCTCAGCTGGGTCAATCACAGGAAAGGAGCCTGCATCTAGAGATCTTCCATCTGATCACACAGAAGTTCCGTTGATCACATGTGGATCTGTTACCCTCACCAGCAGACTTTAGAGTGGTGAGCTTCATTTCAAGGTATTGAGCAGAGGGGGCTGAAGGCATCAACACTTTATCTCTGCAGTATCTACGAGGACTCCCATATGCACTGTGAGCCCTGCTTTCCAGAGTAAAGTGAAAGATTCACAAAGGGAGTGCACCATTGATCCTGATCACTCCAGCATGGCCCAGGAGGGCCTGGTTTTCTGAGAAACTGAACATGATCTTAGACACCATAGCTCTTCCAGATTGACCAGGCCTGTTAACACAGGAATAAGTGTGTAAGCCTAGACTGGCTACAGCTCCATGCTTGGGAGATCGAATGGAGCACCCTAAGCTGCTATGGATACTCTAAGAAAGTGGTGAGTACCATCTTGGCCTCTAGAAGGGCCACCACAAACAGAATATGAATATACCTTCACAGCCTTCCACAGGTGATGCAGACATAAGCATGTTGTCTCCATGAACTTCTCAGTACTATGTCTCCTTGAGTTTCTCCAAGACGGAATGGAGCAAGGTCTGCATCTGGACATCATAAAGAGGCAAATTGCAGCCATCACCTCCCTGCTACCACATGCACAGGGAACCAAGATTTCCTTGCAACGTCGTGTCGTAAAGTTCTTTAGAGAACTGAATTATTTGTCGCCCAGCAGTGCACTGTTTTCTGTCATGAGACTTGAACATGGTCCTGAAAGCCTTAATGGTTCCACCATTCGAACAATTGAGGGAGTCTTCTTGAAGCACTTGTTCTGGATTGTCCTTTTCCTCAGAGCCATCACTTTGGCATACAGTGTTGGAACTGGGGACCCTGTCAGTGCACAAGGAACTCCGTGCCATCAGGAAAAATCCTGTGATGCTATGACTGGACCTATCCTTCATCCTAAAATATGAACGCTACCTTCCACAGAGCATAGGTGATCATACCATAATTCTGTCTCTGGCCATTCAAGGCATTAGAGGATCTGGCACACCCTGGATGTATGAAGAATCATCAGAGTCTATCTAAAGAGGACAAAGAGCTTCCCAACCCATATCCAAGGGCAAGAAGGTCTCTGTCTCCCCACTAAGTAGGTGGATCAAGGACTGCATCAGGGTTTGTTGCAAATTCCTGGAGGTTCTGCCTTCGGAAGGGACAGTCACACATCTCACAAAAAGTGCAGCAACCTCAGCAGCTCTATCCCTGAACACTCAGCTTGCTGAGATCTGCAGAATGGTCACCTGGAAGTCTGCCTCCATGTTTGTGAGACACCACAGGCTGGATTCAGCTGAAACTGCCTTTGGCAGGAAGGTACTACAGCAGGGGATACAGACCTAGAGCATTGGGCACCAGCACTTCCCATCCTAACTTGGAAGCTCTGGTATATCCCAAACAGGAAGATGTTCCTCCCTTCTCTACTGGGAAAAGGAACATTGATCTTATTTGTGAGATGTTCATTCCCAATAGAAAAGAGGTGAACATCCTGCCCACACTTGAGGATGCTGGCAGGTTATCTGTCTATTTGTACATACTTTATTCTAGTCAGAGCATTTTTAAGAATCACTCTTGATTGTTGATACCTATCTAATCTATTCACGGTGTGAAACAACATTAATGTTAATAAAGGTTAAATTGAAATGTTCTTTCTGGAGCATGTTCTTTCCTCAGTTGTTATAATGACTGACCTCATTGGGACTCTGGAACGTCTGTTGTCTTTTCCCTGTCTGTTAGAGTGATTAAGAGGAGCAACATGGAAACTAGAAGATGGTTATCTCTTTTCTTTTGGAAATGAGCATCTGACAAAAGACCAACATTCCTTTTTGTTTCATAGCCATGGTTATGCAACACATAGAAATACAGAAATTATGCCAGTCATTCTGGCATCAGGAGGTGTGACAGCATCATATTTGGATTAATGGGTTCAGGGAAAATGGCTCACCAGGTATTACTTTCAGTATGACTCTTGTACATGTGAAAAGGACCTTGAGTAACTGTTGATCATAAGTTGAACATGACCCAACAGTGTGATGCTGCAGCAAAGAGGGCAAATATTATTCCAGTCAGCATTAATAGAACCTTAGTTTCCAGGTTGAGGGAAGTAATAGCATCAGTCTATTCTGTAGTGGTCAAGCCTCATCTGGAATACTGTGTTCAGTTCTGGGCACCTCATTTAAAGAGATAAACAGGTTGGGGTGGGTTCAGAGAAGGGCAACAGACATGATAAAAGTTACAGAGTACAAAACATTTGAGGGAAGTTGAAGGAGCTGGGCATGTAAAGGCTAGTGAAGAGAAGACCTGATCACAGTCTTACAAGGACTATTGAGAAGGATGCAGGTTAGTTGTTCCTGTCCCACAGGGTGAGACCAGATCTAGTTGTTTTAAGTTACAAGAGCATACATTTTGATTGAACATGAGAAGAAAATTGATTGTAGGGGCTGTTCAGCAGTGGAGCCAATTGCCTAGAGAGTCTCTTCTGGACATAGAGTCTCCTGGAGTCTCTTCTGGACATAGAGTCTCCTCTGGACATCTTCAGAAAGAGACTGGACAGCTATCTGTTGGGGATGCTCTAGCTGCATTGAGCAGGGGGTCCATAATGCAGTCCATAATGGTCCATAGGACCCTTTCCAGTTTTGTGATTATCTGCTGAAGAATCTACACACTGGCATTCCCCCCTCAATTCCTTCTCCCCGACATAGACATAGGATCTTTTTTTTTTATTAAAGAATTATTTACAGAAATGAAAAAGGAACTGACTGATACAAGCTAGTAATGTTTATTTTCTGCTGCTGCGACATCCCTTTTTCTACTTGGCACTTAAATTCTGCACTTTCCGTAAATGTTGTGGGACTTGCCTTGTTTAAAGTGACTTAGCAACTACCAGATTTGGTTCAGACTCCAGAAAACTGCTTAGTTCAACAGCAACTTCAATTTGATTTTGGGTTGAAGGTTTAGAAGCACAATTCAGAAACCTAGAGCTTTATACCTCCTATTTACTTTCATGGGAAATTATCAGAGCATATATACTAAACACTTGTGAGAGTTAAAGTCTACTGAATTTCACGCAGATGTTTTGATACTGTTTTTGTGTGCATTCAAGTCATTTCTGACTAAGGGCAACCCTAAGGCAAACCTATCACTGGGTTTTCTGGGGCTGAGAGTGTGATGTGCCAAGGTCACCTGGGGGATTTTCATGGCTGAGTGGGAAATAAGACCCTCGTGTCTAAGGCAGCAGGACTCTTTACATTTTGATTTTTTTTAAAAAGCGAAGTGAATTTAACATTTTTGGCTTTTTGATAGAATCATAATAATTGCAGGGGGAAAATCTGTATAGGGTTCAACACCTATGCAGAGCCTCACATCAGGCAGTCTGGACATGAGATAACTCCTCCCGCAAGTGAATGGGTGTAGAGTAAGGCTCCTGCTTTCGTGCTCAGTTGTTTGTTGGAAGAAGTGTTTTCTCAGTGGAAGTATTCTTTTGGAGGTTGAGCTAAGCCAAGATGTGTTTTATTTTTCTAATGGGTCCTGGCTCTCATTTTTGCTATCTTTTTTTTTTTTATCTTTACATTTTGTCTTTTGAGTGCCATTGTATTGTTTCCTGGTGTGCCTCACAATTTTTTTCCACAAAAGCAGCATCAACTGCAGCAGGAAAATTTTACTTTTGGACAGACACGCTTGTCCCTAAGAAAGGGAAATATTGTGGTTAATTGCCAACATTGCTAGAGCTTTACTCATCAGGTTCAGAGGAACCAGTATTTGGGTTATGAGCACTGTTGTAGGAACAATGCCAGGCTTCAGAGCATATTTGACCGAACAGTGTCAGCCCTCTGTGTTGCATTTCTAACACTAGCAGCATTATTGCCCCTTGTGTTTATCACTGTTGACCCATGCCAAGGCCTGTCAGTACCAGTACTACCTGAGTTATGCCATACTGTACCACTAGGATTGCTCATGCTGCAGCTAAGGAACTGTAAAAGAAAAATCTCAGGTAGTATCACGGCCTGCTCGGGCTCTGTTATTCAGCCTGGAGTCTCAGTTCTCCCTCTCAGTCTTGTCTTACATGTGCAATTTTTGACTTGAAAAGGGCCTGAAATAAAGCAACCACATCACTGTCAAGAAACTACCTAATTTTCTCCATTAAGCTTTGTCTAAGTCTTATCTTCTGAAGGAGCACTGTTAGCATTTTCTGCCTCTTCTGATTACTCAGGGTGTTTTGTTTTGTTTTTTTGCTCTTATGGAAGTCTGAAAGTATGTCCTGCCCTGAGATAAGTTTTACACTTTAACTTCTCAATTTCTTGATTTGGTGTGAATTCAAACATCAACCAGTGTCTTTCATACAATGCAGAAGATAGAGGACTTGAAACAGGACAGGAAGAAGCAGAATGAAAGGCTGTGTCATGTAAAGGCTTAGCATCATAATTAGGAAGAATACATTTGACTGAATCTCAGATTGTGTTTCTCAGTCAAATAACTGAAAATAGTTGTATTTTGTATTGCATTTCTGTTGTGGAAAGAGCCTTTACACCATGAAGTCCAAAGTGTACTTTAAAAGCCATTTTGAGCAGTAATGGTCTGATAAAAATACCTGAATGCCCTGTGTTAAACATATTCCTCATTATAAAACAAGTTGTTTTTTTCAAAAAAACAAAACAAACTGTGGTCAAACTTGTTTTTTTCCCCCTCCTTATTTTTCCTCTAGGGCTTCGTGTTCCTAGGAAGGTCCAGATTAGATCATGGTCACTTTTGAAGAAATCCCACTTCAATTCTGTGCTAATGTTTCAGAATTTTACATCTCAGTAATTTTCAGAAGTTCCTTGCTAAAATAGTTTCCTTGATGTGCATCTCTTGTGGTTTCTTGAAAGCAGCTAGAAATAAGAATAAGGTAGAAGTGTCAGCTGAACTGTGTTGCCTCATAGACATTCTGTAGTTCTTTGGAGCAAAGTGGCAGTGGAAGTGGAAGCCTTGGAAGTGGCATTAACTAAATGTGGATCTTCCTAAAACTCCACTTCTGGGGAAAATTGAAATGTGCAATGTTACATTCTTTAACAAAATGTAAACTTCATAGCAGGACTAGAGAAGCATTTTTGGAAGTCAAATTCCAATTTGGAAATGGGCTGGGGGACACATTCCCTTGGTCGGAATGGCATACGAGCACACCAGATGGAACCAGATACAATTCTTAACCCTTTAGAAATTTTCGCACTAAGCATACAGTGTTGTGCTCTCCATATGTCTACTTAGGAGTAAGCCCTGCATAACATGTTTCAGTCTTTTAAAAAACCTGCTTAGGCATGTAGATTTCAAAGCTGTGTATGACAAATATGAAAGATTCACATAATGAAAGTGCAGTATTCTCAAGTAGGTTGAAGGAGCAATCCACAATATGTGGGTTAACCCCTTGTGGCAACCTGATCAAGGCAGGACTTCACTAGAGTTTGAATCTGTTGATTCTTCATTGTGGTCTTTATGCCTCATACATATGGGTTTTACACCTCCACAGAGACCTAACACATGTGCCAGCTGGCTATACTGTTCCTCAGTTTCTTTCTGGCCATTAGAGCAACACATCTTGATCATTCTCCTGAGTACCACTCACTCCTTGCCTTCTTCCTTTGCTCCATTCCCAAACTTGTTCTTTTGACCTATTCTCTTTCTCTCACCTCACTCCCCGCAAAAAGCTTTTCCCTCGTGCTTCCCACAGACCTCCTTTTCCCTACCTCATGCTGGCCTCTGTGGTTTTCACCTCTCTTTTCAAAACCTGCTCCTCGTGCACTGGGAAGATGGTGGCAGTTTCTGACAGCCACTCCCAGGGCCTTTACTACCTGGGCAAGACATCATCACCAAGTATGCCATCTACTGGAGAGTCATACCACAGACCCCCCAAAACAAGGCAAACTGCCTAAAGACTTCCTTTCAAGTAGCCACCCAAGTGGTCTCCAACATTCTGCTCCAGTTAGCGTCTGTTTCCCTGGCCAAAACTCCAAGAACAAAGGCCTCGTTGGTACCAGCCTCTATATCTGTAGTAAGCTTATCTGTGCTCCTGCCCCCTAAACCATCCATCTTGTTGCCAACCCCACCATCTATCATGGAACCAACCAAGGAGGCCACCTCTACCTTGGTGTCAGACACTCAAGGCCACAGAGCACATGTGGTGAGGGTGAAGTACAAGGACACTCAGAGGGAACCCAGAAGCAGTGCACACTGGCTTGGCCCCAACTAAGCGGGATGGGTTGAAGCCAAAGAAAAGGCTGAAAGATAAACACTGCCAACTCCTCTGAGCCGCCCCTGCCGTGTTGATGGCCTCACAACCTTCTCCTGCCAAAGAAATGGCTTCCATGGTATGGCAGACAAGCCTGGCTGTCTCACCCCAGCATTGAGGATCATCAAGGAGACACTGCAACTCCCACTCACCCAGTAAGGAATGGTTCCCAGGAGACCTCTCCAGCATCCTACCAGGTTGACTGCTGATACTACGAGAACTCCCCGTTTACCCTGGTCTCCTACATCAACCAATACCATCATGAACACTTTTGGAGGGAGTGCCCAGGGTCATACCACTCATATTCCCCATCTTGCCACCAATACTGTGTTCCTCTCTGGTACCAGTACTCCCCATCTCACCACTACCTCTCTCCCTTGCCACTACTGTTGGCCTTTCTGCAGCATGGAGCCCCATGCTATCACTCTTACATGCCGCATCTTAGACCTGATCTTGTATTGCTCACATTGCAAGACAGAGTAGTAAGGCTGGGGGGAAAAGCAGACCAAAATTAAATTTTATCAAGATGTTTTTAAAATTTTTATGGGTTTTTTATAACTTTCTGTGCTTTTTTAAATGTTTAGTTAATGTTTTTATTTTTTTTGGAAGCCACGTTGGGTTGCACACTGGGAGAAAGATGGTGGCATATAAATAAGCAAACAATCTAACTCCTTGGATGAGTTTTCACATGAAATCTCTTCAACTGTTTCTGAGGCCAATTAGCTGTCATTACAATTTACAATTTAATTTTATGAGAGCAGATCTTCAAAGATCTGAAATGATGGGTCAGGGAGAAATCTCATAAACAATGGCAATTTCTTCATACAACAGGAGAAAGTAGTAATAACAGATGCAAGCGTTTATTGCTCTGTGGTCTATTGCAGTGGCTGCTTTGTTCAGAGGAAATTATCACTGATATAAAAAACTTCAATAATCAGTGTATTAGAAATGGGTGTTAGGCTAGACTGACTTCATTTTGCTCAAGTGATTGAAAAGCACAATATGCAGATGTGCACGGTCAATGTGTCCGTGTCAGTGAAAACCTGTTTGTGTAATCAGTTGGCTCCTGTTCTCACAGGGTGATGAAGTGATACCAATAACTGATATCAACAAAATATATTAAAATGGGCTGAGAATTATCTGAAGTCTTTGGAGGAATTATAACTCAAAGGACCTCTAAATGTGAAAGCAGATTTCCTGAGTAGGCATGAAATACTATGAAGAGAATGAACAGCTTGATATTCCTGTGTTTGCAGGACAGATATGGTATGGTAGACCTTTTCACCTCTGGCAGAAATTCTGAATTTAAAAGACTCATTTCCATAGATGGTAGTACGAATGCAGAGAGTCAGGTTTCCTTGTTGGTAGCATAGGCAAAAGTACACCTCTCCACCTCTGCCAGTAATTCAAAGGTATTGAACAAAATCTGAATGGAAAAAACTCAGGTAGTGTTAATCACTCCTTATTGGCCATCAGACCATGGTTTCCTCAATTTATGAATCTATCAATAGAGGATCCATATTATCTACCACAGGGGAAGAACTTATTACAGCAGGCTCCAGTACTGCATCGAGACTCAGACTGGTTAAGGTTAGCAACATGGGGATTGAATGGCATATATTGATGTAGGAAAGTTACTCAGATTCTGTGGCTGATGCTGTTACGATCTAAAGGCATTTACACAGCTCTTTATGACAATTCCTGGAAGTCATTTACCATGTGATGTGTAGAGAATTCAGTGAAACAAGAAAGGTAAAAGTTAAAGACTGGCTTTTCTACAGGTAGAGTTAGCAAAAGGTTTGAATCTAAATGCACTAAAGAGACAGATGTCGGCTTCATCTACTAAAATAATGACCAAAGGAAAGCAAAGGGAATCTTTGCATCCACATGCAAAGATACTGCTTTGAGGTACAACCTTGCAGACTTCCCAACAGTACATAGATTTTCCTTGTGGAATTTAAATCTAGGTTAAACATTTTGATTGAGTCACTGTTTGAGCCTTTGAAGATTTTTGTCATGTAAAGTCATATCACTTGTCGCAGTAACATCAGCTTGAAAGGTCTTGAAGCTGGCTTAGCTATCTGTCAACCCAAAGTTCTGCAGGTTATACAATGACAAGTTGTCTTTAATTATAGATCCATCATTTATTCTAGAGTCTATGTTTATGAGAGGAAGTGATCAATCTTTGGATTGACCTGCCTAAATCCAGTGCATTTATTCAAAGAAAAAGGGAGATAAGGGCAGTGGACAAAGGCCAATAAGGATCAGGTGAACTGAGGTTTTATCTCATTTAATCCAAGAACTTTGAGACACAAAGCAACTAAACAGATGTTTAAGGTGCATTAAAACCTGCATTTACCAGCATTGCTATTTAGCTAAATAACCATGGTGGCAGTGTGTCCAGGCATACTCCACCAGATCAATGGCTACAACACTGGCCTTTACAGTGGCAGCTTCAATAGAGGATGTTTATAGAGGTGCTGGATAGAAGGAGCTATATACTTTTATCAGACACTTTACATCAGGACAGATAGCCTTCAGAATAACACAGTGATCTCAAAAAGTACTATTGAGGACACACCTTTCAAGTAGTCACTTGGGTATATCCCACACGCTGCGGATTTCTTCTTCAGCCTACCTGAGAATGAAAGGTTGATGCCTACAATGAATAGTCTTCTAGGCAGGCTGAAGGAGCAGACCATCCCCACAAAGAGTTAAAAAGAAAAAATAAACCCTTCAATTTCAATATTTTCTGTCACTGACCAACTTCTTTGATGGTCAGCAAGTCTATATGATTGACCTGAGGGGAGAGGGGTACAGGAGATAACTGATTCAATGGATTAGAACTTTGGTGAAGTCCTGCCTCAATCAGGTTGGCACAGTGGGTTAATCCGCATGGTGTAGATTGTTCCTTTAGCCTGCCGAGAATGACTATTCATGGTAGGTATCAATCTGTCATATATGAGGGATAAAATAATTAATCAATACAAATAATGAAATAGATTAAAAACTAGGAGTAGCTGATAACGTAAACAGGAAAACCATCAGGAAATCCAGTAAACAGATGGGTTTTCTGTTGATGACAGAAGATGCATGGTTACAGTAGGATCGAGGGTAGAATCCCATTCTTTCTTAGCTCAAGCTTTGTTTATTGCATTGTTTACTGCTGCAGTCCAGTACTGAAGGCCTGTGTTTCTCCAGCATTTTCTAAATGCTTTTTCCCAGTGCTGAACCTGCAAAACAATTCCAGCTAGAGAAAGGATAAGGAAAAGAGGGGAAGGGCTAGGCAGGCATAAAAAAGACTTTGTAAAAAAGTACCTTCACTGTCAAAGGCTTTGTTAATTAAGGTATGCCTGCCTACCATTTTGATACCGTTGTAACTGCGATAGTGCCATCCTACAAAATCTTGGGATTTGTAGTTTGGAGAGAAACTGCCAAAAAGCTCTAGGACAATGTAGCTTGTCAAATCCTACATACCTCAGCAAACAATAAACTTCCATATTCCATAGGATAGAGCCAAGGTGGTTAAAAAGGCATCAGATTGTGCAGTGTGCATACTCCCTATGACAGTATGTTATTATTGTTGGTCAGGAATGAAATGTATTTATTTGAGCCAAACTTCTACTTCTAAGGACTAAAACTGTCCCTTTCTTCCTTCTTAGTTTGGTCTTTAAAGAAAGAAGAATCTGAATGTTGTTTATGTCTATGGGAATTGTGTTTGCTTCATGATGCAGACTGTCCTACCCAATTTGAAAGCATTTTCAGGGCAGCTAAAGCCACATTTTAAAATACTAACTTTAAAAGCAATTCTTTCTTGACTTTAAAAGAGATGTTAATAAATTTTTTTAAAAAAGTTCCTTCATGTCCTGTATTTCTCTTGGATGAAATTGGGGGGAAATCATGGAAAAGGGGAAGTTTCACCTTCAGTTTGCCTCAGAAGTCTTCACATGTTTGTGTGTGTGGAGAGACGATAGACGTATCAGTTATGTTTTGCATGGGTCATGTGTATTAGTTTCATAGAAGCATGATACACTGGCCTACATGAGGAATTCATGCTGGAGACAGTTGAGAAGCTTTAAAAATATTCCAGCTTGGAGAATTTGAAATATTGAGAACAAAGGAGAGGGACAGCAAAGCACTAAATGATAAATGGTCTTGTTACAGTTTGCAACATTGACATGCCGGAGGTTTCCACACAGCTCAAGAAAAGCAGTATATATCTCTTAGATTTACCAACCCTAACGGCATAAGAAGAGTAGGGATATATTTGCTATTTTTTGTTTGTTGCTTACTACTTGTATCAGTGTATCTCGTTTTGTATGAGAAGTGGGAACAGTAAGGTAATTTGTGTGTCTGCTTGGAGATACCCCCCCCCATTTTAGAGTTCTATTCAGATCTATAATATTTGTCATTAGATTCCTTTTTCCTTGGGGTCTCTTGCTGATCAGCTTCTTTTTGTTTGCATAGGCTAAAGAATCCTGGGAGATGAATACTGATGAGAAGCTGGAACAAGGATTCATTGCAAAAGAAAAGGGTACCCAGTATTTCAAAGTAGGTATAATGTTTGGATTTTATATTTTGTCTGCCAGCTTTTCTTTTGTAAGTAATAGAATATATACTTGTGTCCTTCATGTAATTCTGTTAGTTCTTCTGAAGCTACAATATGGGTAACTCTTGATTTCCTTCAGTATTGCAGAATCTTCCAAAAAAGTTACATCTGCTGCATAAGAAAGCAATCACACTGTTGGAGCTGGCTTCTAGGAAATTTAAGCGAGACAGAATGGTGTAGAGGTTTGAGCATTTGATCAGGGTTTGACTCCCCACTTGGCCATGAAAATCCACTGAGTGACCTTGGGCAGATCATACTTTCTCATCCTCAGAGGAGGGCAAAAGTAAATCCGCTCTGAACAAATCTTGCTGTAAAGACTGTGTGATAGGTTTGCCTTAGGGCCTCTATAAGTAAGAAACAACTTGAAGGCACTTAGCAACCACAACACCATAGTTTCACTTTCTTTAATACTCTAAAATCTGAATATGCAGAGCAACGTAGTTGATAATACATTGTTTTGCTGTTGTGAAGCTATGCCTATCCATGTTACATTGTACTGGTGGCAGTGAATCTTCTGACTGTCAGGACCCTGGAACTCCAGGACTCAAGCTCTGAGTCTGAACCAGAGGCCCTGGAGCCTGCTGCACCAGCACAACCCACTCCAGAGGCTACCCCAGGCATAGAGCCCTTGGCCCCAGTAGTCCCAGCAGCAGAGCCAGGGGCTACCTCAGACCCACCAAGCCAGAAGAGTCGGATGGTGAGATTCAGGAGCAGGTGCCTACTTACCAGCAGCATCGGGAGCAAAAGAGTGCTCTCAGGAGGTCAGAGCGTTCAGATAGAAAACGCCAGGCAATCAGGGTCCAGCTGCGATAACACCTGGAGGGAGTGATCTGCCTATAAAAGCAATCACTGAGCCTTGAGGCCTTTGTCGGCTCACAACCGTCCATCTTGGGGGGCTATGCTTATTGTGTATCCTGGACCCCAGTCTTGCCTCCTGGAACGCTGCCCGACCTGCTGGAACGTCGCCACCCTTTTGATCTCGGACCGACTCTGGTAACTTCCCTGTTTGAACAGACTTTGACTGTGTGCTAGCTTGGCTGTGACGTAACAGCCAGGGAGTCTCCCTGCTGCTGGTATTTACTGCTATTGTTTCTGTTCTGTTCTGCTGAAGTAAAGCCCTTTAATTTATTCCTTGCCTTATCTGCAAGAGACCTGTAGCCGGCTCCCTTGGCTGCTTGCCAGGCCTTGGCGTTGACACTGACTCCATTTGTATTAGCAGGTTCACCGTGAAGATTGCTAACGTTAAATGAATGCATATGTCAGATTTCTTGTCTTCTTATGAAGAACTATGCCTTACAGTAAAAGGCAAGATTTAAAATCTTTTGATACTGACAGAAAAGGCACGATCATTTTAAAAGCAGCTTTTATAGGCTCTTAAACTGCTTTCTTTTCAAGAAAAATATTCAATTTTACCAGAGACCATTGTAACTGCTTTTGAATCTTGCAATGCGTGTGTGAGTGTGGGGTGGATTTTGTCATGCAGGAAGAAAGGACTGAAGAGTATTTTTTGGGAGAGCCACCTCTGTTACAGGAGTCATGCATACATATAATCGTATATGAAAAACATATGACAGGGCCTTATAGGATAGATACAAGGAAACATCAGAGGAGGAGAAAAATGGAGACATCGGTAAACATGAGAAGAATATATTATTACTTCAATTATTCATGCTTTGGCTTAGTTACCACAAAGTACAGACAACATGGGAATGATCCAGAGAACTCCTGGAAAAGGTGATGCTTCAGGCAGGATTTAAAAGAAATATTCCTTCTCTTTAAAGGTAGGTATCCTGCCCTGCCTATTCTTGCTTAGGAGTGCTTCCACGAAGACAAGGATTGTTTTTCTGTTTCTTTTCCTGTTATCTTTACAGATGTCAAATTTCCAGACATTTGGAGGCCAAGAGTAGAAAACATTTTTTCTGAATTTTAAAAAAAACCCTGAATACTGGGGGTGGGATGGGAAATACAATGTTAGCACCCTTTAAAATTTCAAAGTCACTTTGTTATTTTAAGAATGTAAACTATGTTATGTATAACTTCTCTTGGCATAAAAATATTATTTTTTCTTCGTGGTCTCTGTGCCTCACACAATGGGAATCTTTGCTTATGTGCAGTAGCGTTTCGGAAAGTTCCAGAGCTGAGCAGCTTGGTGAGAACCCTTCCCCCACTCCGTACTGATCATGCTCAGTCCTGCCAAGCCAGTGGTCTTTTCTCAGTTTCTTTTCGTCTGCCAATCAGTTAGCAGCTCAGAAGGTTTCTTCTGCTGAGCACTTCTCTTTTTCGGACTTTCTTCAGACTTTTCTTTGGGAAAACTGGAAGAACCCCTTCTCCTTCTTCTGTCTTCTCTTTTCAAATTGTGTGTTACTCGCGGCCTCAAGGTTTCGCTTTCAGATGCCCACACCGAGTGCCTGTTCTGCCTCGGAGAGGGCCATAATGTTCGGGCCTGCTCTAATTGCAAGGATTTCACTTCACAAATCCTGAAGTGTAGGGCTTCCCACTTGAAGTCCTATTGCTGGGAGCAGGCTCTTCACTTAAGGACCAGGCGGCTTTTAACATGATTCTTTTTACCGCTTCAGTGTCAACCCGTCCATCTCGAGGCCTCTCGGCGTCATAGTCTTTTCTTCTGACTACGTTGGTATCAATCTCATCCTTGGTACCGGCACCCTCAGTATCGACATCGACTCCGTCGACTCTGCCGCCTATCTTCTCTGTTCCGAGGATTCCAGAGCTTTCAAGGATGCCAGTGGCTCCTCTATCTTCCAGTTCTGGAGATCCCTCTTCTAACTCACAGCTAGCTTCGACCCAACAGGCTTGCATTGTGCCTACTTTGGTGGAGCATTAGCGGGTCTCTTTGCATCACTGTTCTGTGGCTCCTAAAAATAAGAAGGAGAAACACCGCTCTCCTTCACCCACTGCCCGTCCGTTGGCTGTTCGACCGACCTCAGGCCTTTACCAACACCTCCACCAATGCAACCTCAATCATTTACTCAGCCACCTCTTTGATCACCAGGGTCTCTTAACACCCAGGCCTGTCTAGTGGTGTATCAGAGAAACATTTTTCCCCTTGATTTCCCATCTGCCAGATGACCACCTGGCCAGTGCTATTCAGTTCTACAACAAGTCTGTCACACTCACTAATCAACAAATTCAGTCTTCTCAACACACCGTTGAGGGTGCAGCGCAGGTTATGGTGGGTGTTATTGCTCTTCACCATTTTTCCTGGCTTCGATCCGCTGGCCTGACTGAGGATAATCAAAAGAGGATAGAAGATCTTCCCTTTGATGGTCAGGGCCTCTTTCATGCCACCACGGACACTGTCATGGACCATCTTATGAAAGCTCACTGACGGCAAAGAAGATGGGTCTCCATTCATCGACTCAGGCCAGGAGGCCTTCTTTGTTGTGCTTGTCATGGAGGCCTTCTTCCTGTTCTTATCGGTCATGGTCTCCATGGTGGTCCTCCCAGCAATCTTCTTTGCTGGCCTCTTCACCTTGCCGTTCTTTCAAGTGCCGTCAGCCTTCCTCCAAGAAGTCTTTGTCCGCTATGAAGTCTCGCTTTTGACTGCTCTCTCAGGTCACCACCACTACCACTCTTCCATCTTCCAGGCCATCTGTCCAAGACCCCAGGACTGGCTCACCACTTCAACACCTGGCGCACCATCACTTCAGACACCTGGGTGCTAACCATTGTCCATCTTGGTTATGCCATTGAGTTTCTAAATACTGCTCCTCTGGGCGTCTTCTACTCTACGCCTTCCAGTCCCGCTCTTCCCCAGGAGATCCATATGCTCCTTTTCAAAGGAGCCATAGAAAGGCTGCCGTCTTTGGCCATATCCGTCGGCTTCTTCTCTTGGTACTTCACCGTACCGAAAGCAGATGCCACTCTTCGACCCATTTTGGACCTCCAGGCGGTCGACTCCTTCATCTCCCCCTGGAAATTCAAGATGGTCATCCTGTTATCCATCTTCCCTCTCCTCAGGCGATGGGACTGGTTCATGTCTATAGATCTGCAAGATGCCTACTTCCATATCGCCATTCACCCCCAGCACAGGAGGTACCTCCAGTTTGCAGTCGACGACGTGTGCTATCAGTACAGGGTTCTTCCTTTTGGTCTGTCCACCGCCCCCAGGTGCTTCACCAAGTGCTTGGCCCCTGTGGTATCTCACCTCCGTACAAAATGCGTCATGGTGTATCTCTACCTTGACGATTGGTGATTGGTGGCGCCCTGCAAGCAATAGTTATACAAGGACATTCATCTTACTCTGTCTCTGCTTTCCAATCTCAGTCTCAGGGTGAACCCCAAGAAACCTCACTTGGAACCTATGCGCACCCTCAAGTTCATCAGAGACAGTTTGGACTCCACTTCTGCCATAGCGTTCCTTCTGACGAAACACATGCGGGTCCTGTGCTGGACTACAGTGGCAATTCTGCGCAGCCCTTCCGTTTCCGCTCATTGAATTCAGCAGCTCCTTGGCTACATGGCAGCCATGACCGTGGTCACTTACCTGTCTCATTTCCATGCTCACCCTCTCCCATACTGGTTCCTCAGACACTTGGATCCTCTCCTTGATGACCAGCATTGTATGTTTCAAATCCCACGTCCTCTCAAGGATTCTCTCTGCTGGTGACTGTTGCCTCGCCATCTACTGTCCAGAATACCCTCTACTGAACCCCATCCGTCCCTCACTGTCACCGCTGCTGCATCTCTCCTTGGCTGGGGAGCTCACTGCAATCACCTCTTTGTCCAGAACCACTGGACTGAACTGGAGAAACATCTGCATATCAAGCCTTGGAGCTTCTGGTGATCTTCAAAGCCCTCCGGGCCTTCCGGAAACTCCTCATAGGATGGACTGTACGGGTGCTGTCTGACAATATGACAGCTGTCTGTTACATCAATTGTCAGGGAGGCACTCACTTGTCTCTCCTACTCCATCTGGCATTACAGATATGGGACTGACATGTCCCACTGCGAATCCACCTGATTGCAGTCCACTTGGCAGGACAGGACAATGCCACAGCAGACATACTGAGCAGAGACACAGCCTGCCATCACGAGTGGTTCCTCTCCAACACCACTTTTCGCCAGATAGTGTCCCAATGGGGCACTCCATCCGTCGATCTCTTTGCCACCTATCAGAACAGGAAGTGTCCCCTCTATTGCTCCAGAGCCAGAGCAGGGCACCGTTCTCTCAGAGACACGTTCCAAGGGATTTCTTTACATCTTCCCCCCGTTTCCTCTACTGAGTCGAGTGGTGGCCAAGATTGTCGCAGACAAAGCGGACGCTGTTCTCATGGCACCTTATTGGCTGAGACATCTCACCATCTCCCGGAGCCACCTGCTGCCGCTTCTGCGCACGCCTGACCTCCTCTCGCACTCGAATGGTCGCACGCTTCACCCAGACCTCCCTCACCTCTACCCGCACACTTGGAGTATAACCTTCTAGACTCTCCTGCCATCCGTGCCATTCTCACGGCCTCTAGGAAGGAATCCACTTGTAGATCATACAAGTACAAGTGGAGCAAGTTCACTGCCTTCATGGATGCCCGTGGTGAGGCTTCCTCCGCTGCTTCCTTGTGGACAGTGCTCCATTTTCTCCTGTCTCCAAGGGAACAAGGATTGGCCTTCTCCTCTCTTAAGATGTACCTCTCCGCGATTGTTGCCTGTCAACCACATGGCTCTCCTTCCTCGGCTCTTTTCAGGAATGCTATGTTCAAACAGTTCCTCAAGGGCCTTCAACACCTCTATCCCCCTGTCTCTCTGCCCCTGGTCTCTGTCTCTTGTCCTCTCCCAACTCATGCACCACCCATTTGAACCTATGGCCTCGTCTGATGACCGTCTCTTTACTCTGAAGACAGTATTTCCAGTTGCTGTTATATCAGCTAGAAGGGTGGGAAAACTGACTACGCTACATTCAGACAAACCCTTCCTGTTGTTTCATAGGGACAAAGTGGTCCCTAAAATCGTCTCTGACTTTCACCTGAACCAGGATATCATTCTGCCAGCTTTCCATCCTGAACCATCTTCGCCTCTTGAGCTCTCTCTCCACTCACTTGACATACGACAGGAGCTAGCTTTCTATTTACAACGAACTTCGACATTTTGTCTCACTCCACACCTTTTTGTTTGCTGTGGTGGGCATCAGAAAGGTCATAAAGTCTCCACTGGATGTTTTTCTGAGTGGGTTCAGGTGATTTTAAAGATTTTTAAAAAGCGGACTTCTGTAAACTTAGGGAGCTGCTGGCTGGAATTCCGTGGTCAAGAATAGTGAAAGAGAAAGGAGTTCAGGAGGCATGGGAGTTCCTTAAAAAGGAGATATTGAAGGCACAGTCTAAAACTGTGTCAGTAAGGAGGAAAAATGGAAGGCATCTGAAGAAACCAGAATGGTTGACTAAAGAACTCTCAGCTGAGCTAAGTGTTAAAAGAAACATGTATAGGAAATGGAAGAAGGAGGAAACCACCAAAGAAGAATTTAAGCAAGTGGCCCGGAGATGTAGGGAGGAAGTCAGAAAGGCTAAAGCACAGAACGAACTTAGGCTGGCCAGAGACATTAAAAACAATAAAAAGGGTTTTTTTAAATACGTCCGCAGCAAAAGGAAAAAGAAGGAGACGATAGGGTCACTGCGCAGAGAAGATAGTGAATTACTCACAGGGGGAAGAGAAAAGGCAGAACTACTTAACACCTTCTTTGTCTCAGTTTTTTCCCAGAAGGATGCAAGCACTCAACCTGGCGGTTGAGGAGCAGGTGAGGAAGCAGGGGAAATGAGGCACGTAATAGGTAGAGAGGTGGTACAGGAATACCCTTCCACACTGGATGAATTCAAGTCTCCAGGGCCAGATGAATTGCATCCTAGGATATTAAAAGAGCTGGCAGAGGTCATTTCGGAACCGCTTGCTATAATCTTTGAGAAATCTTGGAGGACAGGAGAAGTTCCAGCAGACTGGAAGAGAGCAAATGTTGTCCCCATCTTCAAGAAGGGAAAAAAAGAGGACCCAAATAATTATCGCCCAGTCAGCCTGACATCAGTACCCGGAAAGATCCTGGAGCAGATCATCACACAGTCAGTTTCTAATCACCTAGAAAACAATGCCGTAATTATGAAAAGTCAACATGGATTTCTCAAAAATAAGTCATGCCAGACTAATCTTATCTCTTTTTATGGTAGAGTTACTAGCTTGATAGATGAAGGGAATGCTGTGGATGTAGCATACCTCGATTTCAGTAAGGCCTTTGACAAAGTTCCCCATGACATTCTTGCAAAGAAACTAGTAAAATGTGGGCTGGACAGGGCTACTGTTAGTTGGATTTGTAATTGGTTGACCGACCGAACCCAAAGGGTGATCACGAATGGCTGCTTTTCATCCTGGAGAGAAGTGACTAGTGGGGTGCCACAGGGTTCTGTCCTGGGCCCAGTGCTGTTCAATATTTTTATCAACGACTTGGATGAAGGAATAGAGGGCATGCTCATCAAATTTGCAGATGACACCAAATTGGGAGGGGTTGCTAATACGCCAAAGGACAGGATCAACATTCAAAATGACCTGGGTTAGATTGGAGAGCTGGGCCAAGGCTAACAAAATGAAATTCAACAGAGAGAGGTCCTGCACTTAGGTAGAAAAAATGGAATACAGAAATATAGGATGGGGGACAAGTGTCTGGATAGCAGTACATGTGAAAGGGATTAGGAGTCTTCATAGACTACAAGCTGAACATGAGTCAGCAGTGTCATGCGGCAGCCAAGGAAACCAATGCAATTCTCGGCTGCATCAACAGGAGTATGGTGTCTAGATCGAGGGAGGTACTGATACCACTCTACTCTGCTTTGGTTAGACCTCATCTTGAATACTGTGTCCAGTTCTGGGCACCCCAATTCAAGAAGGACATGGTCAAGCTGGAGCAAGTCCAGAGAAGGGCGACCAAAATGGTGAGAGGCCTGGAAGCCATGCCCTATGAGGATAAACTTAGAGAGCTGGGTATGTTTAGTCTGCAGAAGAGAAGGTTAAGAGGGGACATGATAGCTATGTTTAAATATTTGAAGGGATCCCATGTAGAGGAAGGAGAGGGCTTGTTTTCTGCTGCTCCAGAGACCAGGACAAAGAGCAATGGATTCAAGCTGCAGGAAAGGAGATTCCACCTGAACCGCAGGAAGAACTTTCTGACGGTCAGGGCTGTCCAGCAGTGGAATATGCTGCCTCGGAGTGTAGTGGAGTCTCCTTCCTTGGAGGTTTTTAAGCAGAGGCTAGATGGCCATCTGTCAGGAATGCTTTGAGGGACTGGATGGCCCTTGCGGTCTCTTCCAACTCTACATTTCTATGATTCTATGATTCACCTTGCCTATGAACGTGCCAGGCAACCACCTCCATCTCAGCTTCATGCCCACTTTACCAGGACTGTGGCCTCTTCGGCAGCTCTTCTCAAAGGAGTTGATCTGCAGGAACTTTGTTGAGTGGCTACACGGTCGCGACCTTTGACGTTTGTCCGTCACTACCACCTTGATTGCAGAGCCCGACGTGATGCCCGCTTTGGTCGTGCAGTGATGTCCTCTATTGTCTAGGACCTGATCCTCTGTCCCACGGTAAGCTACTTAATCTCCCATTGTATGAGGCACAGAGACCACGAAGAATAGGTTGCGTACTTGTAATGTGTTTCTTCGAGTGGTCATCTGTGCCCTCACACGCACCCGCCCAGCCTCCCCTCTTTTAGGCCCCTTCCTTGGTAGACTTTGAAACTGAGGGAAGACCGTTGGCTTGGCGGGACTGAGCATGCTCACTACTGAGTGGGGGAGGGGTTCCTGCCAAGCTGCTAAGCTCTGGAACTTTCTGAAACGCTATTGCGCATGCGCAAAGATTCCCATTGTGTGAGAGCAGAGATAACCACTCAAAGAAACACAGCTTTAGGTAAGCAACCTGTTCATTTGATACTCTTTAAGTACAGTTTTCAGAAAATAATTACATTCATTCCCATAAAAAGAATAGAAAAGGCAAGATCAGGAATTACAGTGAAGTGAGATCACTATACATAATCTTACACACGTTTCTACCTGCTCCATTATTTTTAGAAAAATGTGGAAGGACTAAAGATATGAACACCTTATTCAACAATCTAAAAACAAAACAAAATGCAGTAATGCAATTTTTCCAATTTTCTCAGAAAAGTTTTGGGGGAAAAAGGAGAAACTTTTTTTATGGACTTTCTTTTTTTTAACAGGACTTCACATCTCTTGTATCTTTAGTTCTTCATGGTCTCTGTGCCTCACACACCTGGGTTGATCGCACCTGTGCAGATCCCCACCAGAAGTTCAAAAGCTCTGTAGCTTGGCGGGAAGCCCCGCCCCTTCCTGTACACCATGCATGCTTGGGCCCGCCAAGCTACCTTCCTCTCAGTTTCTTTCTGTCCGCTATAGCAGACGCCTTGTGGCTCAGGAGCTCGTAACTACCTGCCTTCTTTCTCACTGTGAGTTTGTTTATCTTCTCTCCTTTTCTCTGCACTCTTCATTTTTGCTCTGTCTTCTCTGCAAATGCTCTCTTCTCTCTTTCTCTCTCTGTTTAAAAAAAAAATAGTTCCTCTTTTTCTCCCCGCTGCGGACACATGGCCTCTACCTGTCTCTTCAAACTTTGCGCGTCCTGTAAACGCAAATTCTCTCTCTTGGACGCTTACGACTTGTGCCTCTACTGCCTTGGCAAGAAGCAGAACATAAGCTGTTGCGAGATCTGCAGACAATTTACATTGCAGACCCTGAACTGGGCGTCCTGCCTCCAGTCCTACTGCTGGGAGCAATCTCTGAAAGTGGAAGCCTCCCAAATGACGGCGAAGAGAGTGGACAGTGAGTGGGAACCTGCCAGCGCCACCCAAGTGCCCTTGGTACTGAAGCCAGCAGAGACCTCTATGCCGACCTTGGGCATGCCCGCTTCACTAACATCACATCCTTGACTCTGCCTTCATCGACACTGACAGCAACCGTGGCGATGTCGGTACCAGTGGGACCGAAGAAGATGCCCAGCCAGCAGAAAGGTCACTCGCGGACTTGCTCCTCCACACCTCTGCTTTGCAAAGGCTTGCACAGGGCCAAAGATGAAACCTCATCCTCTTGCCCGAAAAAGAAGAAGGAGGACAAGGAGAAGCACCGAGGCACTAAGGTGCCAGCTCGTGCAGCAGCCACCCTGGAAGAGCATAATCAGGAGTAGCCTCTACCCATGCTCTCAGACCTCCCCAGGGAGCCGTCCTGGTCACCATTGCTGATACTCACTGACCTTCCTCCACCACTGCTCAATATCAAGCGCCTGACACCATTGAGAAGATGAGAATCACCCACTACCGCTCCAGGTCTCACTCCTGGCAGCGCCACCGGGACCAGGGGAGCAGCTCGCTGTCCAGGGCCCTTCCATCACCCAGGGACCAGGTCAGACTGAGGGAGTCATTGGTCTACACGTCAGCCTCGTACAGCCATTGGTACTGGCATGACGTCACCTGGACAGAAGCGCCGCAATCATATCGCTCCTACTCACCATCGTACAGGGACAGGTACCATGATAGACATTACAGGGGAGACAATCTCGAACTGGCTCGGTACTGATCCGCCTTTAGGTCTTCGAGTCAAAGAAATGGACAGCATTGACAGCACTGGTCTCAATTCTGATCATGGTACCAAAGCTATTCTCGTCTCGCTCTATCCCCCAGTGGCACCACCTATTCCTGCATGGTCGCTGTCCCTCGTCCTCGCCCAGCTTCTCAGACATCCCTTCGAACCCCTCATGTTCGTAGATGAGCGCCTCCTTACCCTTAAGACGGTATTCCTTGTTGCAGTGACTTCAGCACGGTGCGCCTCAGAATTAGCAGCCTCCGCGTGGATGAGCCTTATCTCACTTTCCACAGGGACAAAGTGGTCCTTCGACCAGATGTTGCTTTCCTACCCGAGGTTGTTTCAGAGTTCCACTTGGGACAGGACGTTGTTCTTCCGAACTTCTTCCCACAGCTGACATTGCCTCTGGAAAAGTCCTTCCACACGCTGGATGTGCAGCAGGCACTGGCATTCTACAAACAGATCTGCCGCCTACGGGCGATCTACCAGCCTCTGTCTGTTATGGAGGTACAAGAAGAGGCGAGAAGGTCTCTGCTCAATGCATTTCCAAATGAGTAGTGGAAACGATTGTCATAGCTTACCAGCTGGCTAAACAACTGATACCTGAGTCTCTACGGGCACATTCCACCAGAGCAGTCTCGACCTCCTCAGCGGCATTGGCGGGCCTGCCCCTCCAAGAACTGTGCAAGGCAGCTACTTGGTCCCAGCCATCCAAGTTCATCTGCCAATAGAGACTGGATTGCAGGGCGTGAAACGATGTGCAATTCAGCAGGGCGGTTTTGTCTTCCACCCTGCAGTGACCTGTCCCTCCATGGTAAGCTCTTCAGTCACCCAGGTGTATGAGGCACAGACACCACAAAGAAGAACAGGTTGCTTACCTGTAACTGTGGTTCTTTGAGTGGTCATCTGTGCCTTCACACACACACACCCAACTTCCCCTCTTTACGACCAGGTCACTGAGCCTGGCGGACTCGAGACTGAGGGGAAGGTAGCTTGGTGGGCCTGAGCGTGTGTGTTGGACAGGAAGGAGCGGGGCTTCCCGCCAAGCTACAGAGCTTTTGAACTTCCAGTGGAGATCTGCGCAGATGCAATCAACCCAGGTGTCTGAGGGCACAGATGACCACTGGAAGAACTATAGTTACAGGTAAGCAGCTTGTTCTTTTTTATTCTATATGAATTTCTGATTACATGTTTATGCTTGGTTTTCTTTTATATTCCTTCCCCTTAAGACCAGAGTTTGCAGTTATGCCGCCAACTCCATCCCTGTATTTTTGCACTACAGCTTCCCACTACAACTTCCCACACAGTTGACTATATTGAATAGGGCTTCAGTGACTTGCAGGCCAAGCACACCTGGAGGGCTGCAGTTCTCCCTCCTTAGGAAAACTGGAAGCTACTTTAGATCATACAATTTATTGATCAAGTCCAGTATTGTCTTTTCTGATTGACAGTTGCTCTCAAGGATTTCAGACAAAGGCTCATACCTCATTACTGAACGCTAGTAATTGAGTTGAGAACCTATTGCATATAAATTATGTATTCTTATTATATATAACACAAAGCAATCTGAAATATAATTGGTTGTAGAGGAGAACTTGCTAAAGAGAGTCATAATGCACCTGTAACCGTCAGAAAGACCCCAGATCCTTGTTTCCATACAGGCCTGTGGGGTGAGGAGAGACGTCTGCCTTACAGGCTGAAAAGGCCTGACATTCTGAGAAGTCCCTGGCTACTTGAGGACCTTGATTTCTGGCTAAGCAAACAGTTCACTCTCCTTGCTCATTCAATTCTAAGACTTTTTTCTTTTCCAAACCAAAGTGTTCTTCTGCTCTGCAAGCCCACATCTTCTCCTTCAGAGAGATGCATTTCTCCCCTGCCTGCTCTGTCTCTTCCCAACAAAATCACACAAAATAACCTGCCTAACAGTGGAATCATTTGATTCGTTTCCGCTAGCTCTGATATTTCTTCTCCTAAAGCAGCAGGTCTTCCTGTTTTCCTGACTGTAACAGAGGGCTAGAAACCCATCCTAATGAATTCTTATGTCTTAGTTCATTAATGGACTTTTAAAACTTCAGTCTTAGTTGGGGAGATTAGACTGAATTACTAAAGAACATGTAGCAAATCAGTAAATCTGAGTTATTGCCAAGCTCTGCCTGCTCCTAGTACCCTTGATACACACCAAAAAAACTATTTCATCTGATCTTGCATAGAATTTCATTTTCATGTTTAGCTCCTGTGAGCAGGAATGGTATTAGTGATGTGTCAAAATGGGATGATGAATTTTATGAAACTTTCATACGCTAGTGAGCATTACTGTATGTCAGAAAGGATTTGTTGTTGTGTGCCTTCAAACCATTTTCAACTTATGGTGGCTCTGTGACACCTATCAAGGAGCTTTTTTGGCAAGATTTCATCAGAGGAGATTTGTCTTTGCCTCTCGTGGGGCTGAGACAGTGTGACACATCCAAGGTCACCCAGTGGGTTTCCATGGCTGAGCAGAGATTCAAACCATGGTCTCCTAGAATTTTAGTCCAGTGCTGAAACCATTGTACCACTCTAGCTCTCTTTGATACATGATTTACGAATCGATGATATAATTGTTATATCAGGTTAATAAATTTAAGAATAGATTTGCTAGACCTGCAGAAAACATTTTTATCTTAAAAGTATCCTGAATCTGTCTGAGTGAAATTGATAGTATGATTAAATTAACTTCCTTCTTCTTGACCAGTTGTGGGTGTGACCATAGACATATTTTGGCCCTCTAACCCATTTGAGTTTCACGCTGTACTATAATCCATTGTTTTTCAGGAAGGAAAGTACAAACGAGCAACGTTACAATATAAGAAGATTGTGTCATGGCTGGAGCATGAAACAGGGCTTTCCAGTGAGGAGGAATTGAAAGCCAAAAGCCTGAGGCTTGCTGCGCATCTTAACCTGGCTATGTGCCATCTGAAGTTGAAGGAATATTCCCACGTTTTAGAAAACTGCAACAAGGTAAATTATACTTTAAACATCAAAGGTATATATAAGCTTCAATCAGTAATGGAAAGTTTTCAGTGCTGGAATATATCACATACCATGCTGTTTATATTCTGTTAATTTGTTCTTTCCATTTATATCCCACCTTTCCCTTTCCAAGGAACCCAAGGCAATGTACAAAATATAAAGTGTATCTAAAAATATACTATTAACGAAAGTTTTTTACAAAACTAAACATCAGTACTATTTAAAATACATAGTTAAAATGTTTTTTAAAGACAACTTTAAAACAAAGTACCCTTGTACATTTAAAGCATGATTAAACCTACGAAATGAAAACAGAAGAACTGCCTAAATAAAAAGGTCTTAATGTCCAGCTAAGTTCAGTAGAGAAATGGTATGATCCCTGTAACCAGCCCATCAGCAGCCTAGCTGCAGCATCTTGGAGCTACTAGAGTTTCAAAAAACAGACCTACATAGAATGTGTTATAGTAATCTCAGTGGGATGTAATCAAGATATGTCTCACCATAGTCAGATATGACATCTCAAGGAATGGATGCAGTAGATGCACTAATTTTAATTGTACAGATATAATCCTGGCTGCCACTGAAACCTGGGCATCCAGGCTCTGATATGAGTCCAGGAGTATGCCCAGGCTGTAAACCTGAGTTTCAAGAGGAGTGTAATCTCATTCAGCTCAAGATGAATCTGTATTCCCCGATCTGCCATATAACTGATCAGAAGCATCTCTTATCTTGTTTGGGTAAAGTTTCAGTGTGTTCAACCTCATCTAGTCCCTTACTGATGGCAGACATTGGTTTAGTACAGAAAAGATTTTGTTGGAGTTAGTTGGAAAAGAGATAGATTTAGATGTCATCAGCATACTGCTGATACTGAACCCCAAAACCCTGGATGACCTCTCCCAGTGTTTTCATGCAGATACTAAACAGCTTGGAGGACAATATTGAACCCTGCAGCGCCCCACAGGACAGTGGCCAGGAATCAGACAGGCATCCCACAGTACCACCTTCTGAGTTCGCCTCTCCACTCGAACCGCTGTAGAACAGTACCCCCTAGTGCTCCCCCAGAGGTGCGATCCAAAAGAATACCACAGTCAGTGGAATCAAAAGCAACTGAGAAGTCCAGCAGAACCTACAAGGAACACACTGCTCCATCTAGTTTCCTGTGCAGGCCATCCATGAAAGCAAGCACAGCTTTTCTCAATCCCATAGCCAGATTGAAATGGATCTAGATAATCTGTTTCATCCAGGAATCCTTGTAGCTGGGAGGCCAGTACTTGCTCTAGAACCTTGCTCAAGAAAGGAGCATTGGAAACTGTCCAGTATGCTGAGATTCAGGAGAATTTTTCAGCAACAGTCTCACTACAGCCTCTTTTAGACAGGATAGAAACCTGCCTTGCTGCAGTGAGGTGTTTATATTCCTCTTTCCCACTTGGTCAACCCTTCTCTGGTTGCTTTTAAGAACAAGGAAGGACAGGGTTCCAGGACACGTGTTATATACATTTGCTTCCCTAGACTGGTGAACGAGTATACGTCTGAGTCTAAAACTTATTGGATCTCTTCATTTGTGAACACCCCAATCTAGATAATTTTTCTCCAAATGCAGTAGGTGTTCCTCTGCTGCAGCATAAAAAATGTACAAGCCAGAATTTACATAAATTTTCAGTAATTGAGTCACTTTTCATGAATTACTTGGCCGTGGACTACCCAGAGTAGGAGATGGCGCTCACTGACTCATACTTTCCTCATTGCTAGCTCAATGTAGCAAGTACCAGCAAAGATGTCACTTTTGAAAGTAAAAGTAAATGAGGCACTATGGGCACCTCTGTATGAGAACAGCTTTCCAGAACTTCCTTGAGTGCTTACAGTACCAGTGCCAACCAGTTCAAGAATAAATAAATCCAGACAGATGGAGGCAGTGTGCTCAGAAGCAAAGTAGACATAAGGTGCAGCAGTGTGTATCATCTCTCCTCATGTAAAGCACAAAGATAAAAGCAACCTTGGAAGGCTAGCAGGCATAAGAATGGCTCGAGATGGCTGTTTTTCCACTTAGCCTGCACTTAGCCTGCACAAAAAGACAAAGAACTGTTGGGATAAGATGACTGGGTTGAAAGTAAGAGTAACTGAAAAGGAACAAGCAACATTTTGCCTCTACTCTTGCTTTTGCTGTGATTTTCCCCCATTTAGACCCTCTGTGGTTGGTTTTGAATAAAAGAGAATAAAAGAAAGAGGGGGAAAGTTGCGTCTAAGTCTGTGAAGCCATTGATAGACTTCCGCTCAGTGAATCTGGCTGTTTTTTTCCTCTGAAGAGCATTCACATTTTATGGAAGTCACTTGTCAGAATATTTTATTTTATTATTTTTTATGTTTATATTCGGCTTATTTCCAGTGAGCTCAAGATAAATTTAGCATCACATTAATAACCCAAAGAGGTAGGTCAGGCTAAGAAATAGTGATTGCACCAAGATCTTCCAGTAAGTTTCAGATTCAGGGGGGTACTGAACCTTCCATGCTCAAGGCCAGCTCAACCACTACACTTCACTGGCCCTCAAGATGGTAGTGGCGCACTAGCTTAGACAGACTCAAGGAAGGATGAGATAAATTTACAGAAAAGAGATCTATAAGATTGATGCCAACTGTGATATTAAAATTGAACCTGTACTCCTGAACACCAGATACTACCAAACACCAGACGCTGGAGGCAAACTTCACAGCCAAACTTCTGTTACCTTTCTGAAAACATCGGGCTCCCCCTGATGACAGAATTCTGGATTAGATTATCCTTAAATCTCATCTAGCAGAGATATTCTCATGTCCTATTGTGGTGGTGGTGTCTTCAAGTCATTTCTGACTTGGTGATCCTATTACTTGGTTTTCTTGGCAGAATTTGTTCAGAGGATTTTGCCTTCCTCTGAGGCTGGAGAGTGTGACTTGCCAAAGATCACCTAGTAGATTTCCATGTCCGAGTAGGATTTGAACTCTAGTCTCCCAGTGTCCTCATCCAGCACTCAAGCCATTATACCATATGGGCTCTCTCTTATGTCCTGCATATTTCCTAATCAGTATCTTTCGTAAATGTTCTTTTCCTTTTATTTTGCCTGTCAGGCACTTGAGTTGGACAACAGCAACGAGAAAGGCCTCTTCCGACGTGGTGAAGCCCGTCTGGCTGTCAACGACTTTGAGCTGGCCAGAGAAGATTTCCAGAAAGTGCTTCAGCTCTACCCAAGTAACAAAGCAGCCAAAGCACAGTTAATGATCTGTCATCAAAAGATCCGTGAACAGCATGAGAGAGAGAAAAGATGTATGCTAACATGTTCCAAAGGCTTGCAGACAAAGAGGCAAAGGTAATCGCACTTCTGTTTTGGATTCCACCCCCACCTCCACCCCACAATAGATATGGAAGGAATTAACTATTTTGCACTGGGTTATCAGTAGCTCAGGTTCCCTGAAATGCCTTTCTTTGCCCCCTTGAAGCTTATTTTGGGACCCCATGGCTATGCTTCTTTTATTTTTTAAGCTGGTGGGCACAATCTAGAATCCAGATTGCCTCACATCAATTTTGGGCACTTTTAGTTGGTTACAGGTCTGCCACAATGGCCATCTTTTTGGTGACCGGGAACGATAGGGATATTTAGGATGGGTTTTCTGCTATTTCCAGTTAGGGAGCCCCAAGAAATAACATTTGGACATTTCAAATTAAGCTTTTTTGTCAAAAGATGGAGGTTGGCCAAAAAAATGGGGATGCTGTGGATTGGGGGCTACACTCGACCCACAGGTGAGTTAGCCAGGATGTCCTTCACTGGTGGAGCCACACAGTCTGAACAAGAATTAATAGCATAATTTAAACTGTTCAGTAATTTACTGTTCATTTGGGCTGTCCTCCTTTTCCTTAGAAGACCATTGTACCCACAGCTCTGAAACCCTTCCTCAAAATTCAGGAAAGCAAGAGTTCTGCTCACCTTGTTTTTATCCTAATGCTTTTTTTGTAGCTGGAAGCTGATACAGTCCGCAAAGAAGAGACAGAAATGAAAGATGACAAACAGAATGGAGTTGAAGAAAAAACAGAAGTTGATGTAGAAGCTTGAGGCTGTCATACTGATTTGTTTTGTAAAATTGAAGAATTTCCAGTGAACTAGACCTTTATTTTTCTATCTGATCGAAATAAGGGGCAAAGGCTGGGGTTATGGTGCTGCTTTGTGTCTGTCTATATAGGAAACATTGGTGGCAGAACAGACCTGAGTAATCTTAGGGACTTTATTTATTCAATCATGAGTCTGATTCTTTTTTTGATCTGGGGAGTTCCTTCCTTTTTAATTCTTTTCTTCTCTCACTGCCGTCCCTCTGAGGTTTCTGCACAATCTAGTCTCAAATCTCACCCTTCACTCTGTTTACTTTTAAACAAAAGTCAAAGAATCAGCTTAGCTTAAAAAAAAAAGTCACTGTACGGAAGACTTATGAACAAACAAAACTAGTGTGTCCTTTCTCCTATTACAGCCTGGTCATGTCTTGTTTCCTCTGTCAACGCAGGCATGCTCCTCCCATGGGCAAATGTTGTCATCTTTCTTGTCATGCCTTTTCTTTTGCATATTGCTGAAGATGAAGACTGCAGTCCAAAGCTTGAGCAATAAAGCATTAAAATAAAAAATGTTGACTGTGTGCCATGTTTAGCAAAACTTTGGATAATGAATATAGATTTACCTGTCAGTCTTTCAAGCTTACCACTTGCTGGCCCCTGAAGAGAACTTCATATAGTATTTGCCACTGTGAATCCACAAGCACTTGGCCTAAGGAATTATACAGGCTTAAGACAGAGGCTCAGCTATCCTATCATTCCAGCTGTGCTGGTGATCTCTTCCACCAATATAACATTGGTCTGATTTACTAAGGATTTTACACATTTCCAGCAGCAGTTTTGAAAGGCAGATGAAAACAGTTTGAAGAAGAGATAACACAGAACAAGGCATCCATTAGTGTCTCTAAAAACATTGCTCCACACGAGTCACAGACAAAACCTTGTATTATAGAATCATAGAAATGTAGAGTTGGAAGAGACCACACAGGCCATCCAGTCCAACCCCCTGCCATGCAGGAACACCCTCAAAGCACTCCCTTACAATTATCCTTGTAAGTTAGTACTCACAACACTTTATATTACCTTTGTTTAGGAGAGACCTGGGTGTGTGCAACCACAATAAACTGCATCCATAAAAGTACCCTTCCTCAGACAACCAAGACATAACCTGGCAGACACGCACACAAAGATGCTGCAGGAGCCTCGCCAGTTCAAATTGTTGTGATATGTGCAACAGCAGGACAGTAGCTAACATGCTTTAGAGATTTAGGGAGGTTGAATCCCTTCTACTGCAAGCACATGTTGTCATGCAAAAAGCCACCCTTTTATAAGAAAATATACAGGAGGGGAAAAGCAAGCATTTCTACTGAAACCTTCACCCAGGTCCACATGTCACTTGCAAACGTGGACAGAGAACTTACATGCTTCCAACAGTAGAATTCAAGGACTTGTAGAGTGAGTTTCCTGTCAGGGATGTGGAAGGGAGATGTGAAAAGGCAAAACAAGAAGATACAAGTGCATAGAATCATAGAATTGGAAGAGACCACAGGGGCCATCCAGTCCAACCCCCCACCATGCAGGAATCCACATCAAAGCATTCCCAACAGATGGCCATCCAACTTCTGCTTAAACAGCTCCAAAGAAGGAAACTCCACCACACTCTGAGGCAGCATATTCCACTGCCGAACAGCTCTGACTGTTCTTCCTGAGGTTCAAGTGGAATCTCCTTTTCTGCAGCTTGAATCCATTGCCCCTTGTCCTAGTCTCTGGAGCAGTGGAAAACAAGCCTGCTCCCTCCTTGACATGACATCCCTTCAAATATTTAAACATGGCTATCATGTTTTAACCAATTCTAATCTCTTAACCTTCTCTTCTGCAGACTAAACATCCCCAGCTCCCTAAGCCACTCCTCATAGGGCATGGCTTCCAGACCCTTTACTATTTTGGTTGCCCTCCTCTGGACATGCTCCAGCTTGTTCATGGGGAACAAGTGTATGACCTTTCCAATAACTTAACTGTGGTGGAGGACTGGTACAGGGGAAAAGAGGTTGGCTTTTGCATAAATTCACAGGTGAAAGGTGCAATTATTAAAACTTACCTTGGCCAGTAACAAGCATGCCAGAGACTCAAACAAAACCCCGGGGGGGGGGGGCAGGCAGGGCAGTAACCCTCACTTGACTCCACAGAGCAGTTCTTTAGCTATCATCTGCTTGTCTTCCGTCATCAGGTCTACCCAAAGGTTTCACATGAAGCATTTGACCCTGCAGTTTATTTTTCCAGCAGACACTGTGTCATGAGCTGGGTTTTCTTTTACTAAAGTTGCTAAAGCTAGTGTTTTACAATACACTGGTTATATAGGGATACACACTTTTACGTGTGTATCTCTTTCTCTTGATTGATTGGCAGGTGTCTTCCCCTTACCAAACTACAGGTGCTTCCCAGGGGACCTTGTTTATTCACATCCTTTGGTCTGGCTATTCTCAAGCTTTCCCAGGTTTTCTTATCAGTCTCCAAGTCCTTTCTGTTACTGCTCTATCTGAGTCCTTGAAGTTTCCCCCTAAACACTGACCATATGCCCTGGTGTATGCAGCTCCGAAACTACCCTCTTTGATCCCCCTCCATTGGAATGAGATACAATGACTCTTTCCTATTAAGTTACCTACAGTTCTAACAGAGGCATATTACCATTACAAAGTACTCTAAAGCTAATACATAGTAAATCACCTTGCAATTGCAGTCATTTCTAAATAAACAGAGCAATACTTTCATGGCAGGGCCTTGTCCCGGGCACACTGTTACTGTTTTCCATTTCATAGAAGGCCAATGCATTTTAACTTATATCAGCCTTAACCAGAAATTGTGGTGAGTTTCTGGGAAAGTGAATAGGGGAAACAGTGGATAAGATGCTGGCTGTTGAGAGACAGTAAGCCTTTAAGTCCTGTTCCTTTTTTTTTAAGCCTACCTTGAAAGTAAATAAGAGAAGGGTTCCTATTGACGAAATATCCCTTATCTCAGAAAAACAAAGATTTAGGTAGATGTCACTCCTAATAGACAATATTAGCAATAAAGCTGAAGTCTTCAGCTTGCCAGTTGCCAGCATTCCTGTCCTTCGTAAGGATCCTGCATCTTCAAAACTGCATAACAGCAGATAGAGGAGTCCTGCAAGAGTAGCAGTAATAGTAGTAGTATTTCTTCTTCGTGGTTTCTGTGCCTCACACAATGGGGAATCTTCGCGCATGCGCAGCAGTTTTTTGAAAAGTTCCAGAGCTGAGCAGCTTGGCGGGAACGCCTCCCCATCCGGTACTGAGCATGCTCAGTCCTGCCAAGCTATCGGTCTCTCCTCAGTTTCTTTTCGTTCGCTGACCTGTTAGCAGCTTGGAAGGCTTCCTCACTGAGCAGTTCCTTGATTCTTGGCTTTTTCTTTGTCTTTCTTTGTTTTTCTTGTTTTTTACAACAAAAACTGTAAGAACTCTTCCCCCTTCTTATGTTGTCTTTGTTTAAGTTGTACGTGTCTTGTGGCCGTAAGGTCTCCCTTTCGGACACCCACCCCTAGTGCTTGTTCTGCATCAGGGAGGGCCGTGACATTAGGGCCTGCTCTATTTGTAAGGACTTCACCTCACAGACTCTTAAGAATAGAGCTTCCCGGTTGAAATCCTATTGTTGGGAACAAGCTCTTCGCATTAAGGAGCAGGCTTCTTCGAATACCACTCTGTCCACCATGTCAGTATTGGCACCTTCCATGACACCTTCTACTTTGGCTCCAAAGTTATTGGTACCATCCACTTCTTTGGTATCGACAGTCTCGGTACCAGTACCAACGGCAGCCATGTCGACCTTGCCACCGATTTTGTCTCTGCCTAAGATTCCGAAGCTCTCCAAGATGCAAGCCGCTGGAGATGCCACTTTGACCTCGCAACAAGTTTGCAGGGTCTGTACCTTGGTAGAACATAAAAGCACCTTGTCGCACCATTCTTCTGTTTCCTCCAACAAGGAAAAGAAGAAGCGGAGAAAGAAGAAAGGAGAAACACCGCTCTCCTCCCACTATCCATCCATCGGCTACTCAACCTGCTTCTCGCGGTCCCCTACCGACTCCGCCACCAATGCAGCCTGCAACATCCACCATCGAGGAGGAGGATGCTCCCATGCTTTCATTGGTACGGGGCGTTAGTTCCCAGTACTGTCTGTCCCAGCTAATGTGGCTCTGGTTTCCAACTTGGACCGTCAATCCTTGCCGATGGCTTCCTTGCCTGCGACCTCTGGCCAATCCGGAGATGGCTGCCTGCAGACTCCAATGGCTCCGACTCTCTCTTTTGGCCGTCCTGAGTTTGACCGTCCGCCTGCTTCGGACGCTCCTTGGGCTGTTTCCCGAGACTGACCACAGCTTAATGTGGCTCACTCTCCGGGACATAGTGAACAGGGTAGATCCCCACGTCGTCAGAACTAATGATATTGCACCGTTTATGAACCTTTGCTGGTGAGGGTGGATTCGCCCTTTTCCTCGGCCTCCTATATTGCCAGGTATGGCCATGAACATCTTTGGAGAGAGTGGCCTGGCTCCTACCACTCTTACTCACCGGCCTACCGCAATCGGTACCATCCCGATGTTCATTGTTGGTCTCCTTACCGCCCTCGACATTCACATTCTCCATCGCGGTCCCCTTTGGGATCTCATTACCAGCGTTCCCCTTGGTATCACTGCACCAGATCCTATTCTCGGTCCTGATCAGCCTACTACTGCTGCTGGTCTTGGTCTCATCACCGCTCACGAGACCCATCACCTCATCGTCGAGCCATTTCACCTCCTCCTCGGGTGACAGCCACGGTGTTACAGCCTCCACCGGATACTCAACCTGCATCCACTCTGCCAACGTCTCTGTCGGCTTCATTGTTGACACAGTCTGTCGTTGCACTGATCCCAACCATACTACCTATTTCGTCGGCATTGACTTTGGTGCCAATTAGCACCCTGGCCTTGGTACCAGTGCAAATTCCAGTCTCGCTACTGGCCCCTACTGTTCTACCGGCTTCTGTCCCATCTGCTGTTCTTTCTGCGACTGGACCAGCCCATCATTGTCATTCTCAGTCCCTTCGTCCATCGTCTCCTTCTTCTGGTTCTTATGATTCTGACTGATTCTATGGATTCCACACCACAATCCCACACCTCACCGCCTCTAGTGTTTGGAGACCCGTCTCCTGGTTCCGCTCCTGAGGACGTCAAGCAGTTCTCGGACATCTTAGTCTGCATGGCCACTACCCTGGGCCTCGACATCTCTAGACCTGCTCCTACTGTGCAAGACCTGGTTTTCCACTATGTCGATACTCGCCCCCCGTCGACAGCTCCGATTCCATTTCTACCCATCCTGCAAGAGGTTTTGAAGCATCCCTGGGCCCAGCTGGCTTCGCTTCAGCCAATCCCTCACTGCCTGGAGCACTTCTACCGCACCCAGAAAGATGTTGATTTCCTCTTCAATCATCTGACTCCAAATTTGATTGTTGTTGAGTCGTCCCAAACTAAAGGGGGCAAAAGGGCTCATATGACCCTGCCTGATTGCGAGGGCCGCCGTTTAGATGTCTTTGGCTGTTGCTTCTATTCTGTTTCTTTGTTGATCGCCAGGATCGCCAATACTCAAGCTTGCCTGGTGGCCTATCAATGCAATATCTGGGATTCTTTCCCCTCCTCTCCCACCTGTCGGACGATCACAGGGCCACTGCTATTCAGTATTTTAACAAGTCTGTGGCCTTTTCAAATCAACAGATTCTGTCTTCTCGACATGATGTTGAGAGTGTTCATCTCAACCTCCGCCAACCCAGTCTACTAGACGCTTTCAGCTGTGTCCTACAAAGACCATCTTCAAGAAGAAGGTCGACCTTCTCAAACGAAGAGTTTGATGGTACCGAGGGCAATTCCGCCACATCAGACACCGATACATGTACATTTGACCCTCCCAACATTACAGGCAACGAGATCGCCACATCGTCATCTCCATGGGTCCCCACTCCGTTCTTTGGGTCCATACTCACCAAATACCTTGATGCCTGGTCGGCCATCACAACAGACTCGTGGGTCCTCGGGATCTTGGCAGAAGGCTACGCCATCGAGTTTTCCTCAAAACCTCCAGTAGGCCGAATCCATGTGACCCCACCATCGGCCCCCCTCTTGAAGGAGATCTGGGCTCCTTGGCAGAAGGGTGTGATAGAATGGATTCCACTCTCCGCCCTCAAAACCAGCTTCTTGTCCAGATATTCCCTAGTCTCCAAAAAAGGGGGAGGCAAGCATCCTATTCTGGACCTTCGAGGGGTAAACAAATACATCAGACCTCAGAAGTTCCAGATGGTGACTCTGTAGTCGATTCTTTCTCTCCTTCAAAAGAAAGACTGGTTCGCCACCTTGGACCTGAAAGATGCATACTTTCACACTGCCATCCATCCAAGCCACAGGAGATTTCTTGCATTTACGATCAGCAAAAAGGCATTCAGATTTTGAGTGGTTCCCTTTGGCCTGAACACAGTGCCGAGAGTCTTCACCAAATGTATCTTTGTAGTGGCAGTGGCTCTTTGAAAATGTGGAATTGTCCTTTTCCCTTACTTAGATGACTGGCTAGTCATCACCCACTCCAGAATGCAACTCCTCCATGATCTCGAGGTGACTCTTCAGCTCCTTCAATGTCTAGGCCTCGCAGTCAACTCGGACAAGTCTCACCTTCAGCCAACATGACACATCCAATTAATAGGAGCCGTCCTCGACTCCGTCCGACAACTTACCTTCCCACCACAAGACCGTGTTCTCCATCTTTCCAAGATGATCTCGATGCTGCAGCAGAATCGTTGGGCTCCCACTTGCTCGATTCAGGTTCTTTTTGGCCTTATGGCATTGACGACGGCTGTCATTCTCTTTTCCAGGATGCACATGAGGCCTCTGCAGAGTTGGTTCCTGAGCATCTTCGATCCCCTCGACAGTCCATATCAACGCCTCTCGATACTGAGGCAAGTCCTTCAGTCCTTCACATGGACAGATTTTTGAAACACCTTGGCAGAAATGCCATTCCACCTCCTGGAGCCTACAGTGTCGATCACAACTGATGCCTCTCTGGAAGGATGGGGCGCACACTCCCAACATCTGATGGTCAGAGGCCGCTGGTCAAACTTGGCTCGTGGTCTCCATATCAATGTGCTCGAACTTCTAGCGGTCATCAAGGCACTAAGAGCCTTCGAGGACCTAATTGCCAGACAGACCATACAGATATTGAATGACAATACCACAGTTGCATACTACATCAACAAACAAGGGGGCAAAAGATCGAAAACTTTGCTCACTCTAACCCTTGAACTTTAGACTTGGTGCATTCAACGTAGGGTCTACCCTGTTGCCCTCCACCTACTGGGGATCCAAAACACAACAGCAGACTATCTTGTCCGAACTCCGATGACCTCCCACGAATGGAGGTTCGATATGTCAGTCCTCAAACAAATCTTCACCATTTGGGTGACTCCAGGCATCGATCTGTTTGCCTTGATGTCCAATGCTCAATGTCATCTCTTTTGCTCGAGAGGAGGAGAAGGACAAGGATCCCTCAGAGATGCGTTCCTTTTCCACTGGAAGGGCTCAGTGCTCTACCTTTTTCCTCTCTTTCCTCTAAAAACGAAAGTGTTGGAGAAACTTCATCAGGATGAAGCATCGGCGATCCTCATCACCCCATGGTGGCCACTACAACCATGGTTTGCCCCACTAGTCCTCCTGTTATGCTCTCAGTATCAGAGGCCTCCACTCAAACTGGACATCATGACACTAAATGATAGCACTGTGCGTCACCCAGATGTCGCCACCCTTAAACTGATGGCATGGAATTTACTCCGATAGCTTCTCTTCCTCCAGCTGTTCAACAGATCATTGAGGCGGCTCGTAAACCCTCGACAGTCCATGCCTATTCTTGCAAGGAATTCTTGCAATTACGTCAGATCAATGTTGAGCATTTTGATACCATCCACCTTCTCGAGTTCCTCACCTTGCTGGCAGACCAGAGTCTTTCCCTCTCTTTGATAAGATGTTACCTTTCAGTGATATCGTCGCGCCTCCAAAGCCAAAAGAGACCCTCGTGCTTTAAGAATCCTTTGGTTCACACCTACCTCAAAGGTTACACACATCAACACCCCCAGTGATGCTTCCAGTTCCTGGTTGGAATTTGCCACTTGTTCTTTCCGAACTCTCCAAGTGACCCTTTGAGCCTATGGCCACGTGTGATCTCCACCTATTGTCTTGGAAAACTACTTTCCTTATTGCTGTTTCCTCTGCAAGGAGGGCAGGTGAACTGTGCGCACTTAGGGTTGACAAGCCTTACCTTCATTCCAAAGTTGTCCTTTGCCCTGACATCACCTTTCTCCCAAAAGTGGTGTCGGCTTTTCATCTTAATCAGGACATTGTTCTTCCAGCATTCTTTCAAAACCCAAGCTCGGACCTGGAACAGTCCTTGCATGCTTTGGACGTTCTCAGGGCCCTGGCCTTCTCCGTTCAGCACACTGCAGAAATTCACCGATCCCAGAGACTGTTTCTCTGCTTCTCTTCTAAAAGAAAAGGCCTGCCAGTCTCATCCCAGAGACTTTCAAAGTGGGTGGCATCCACCATCAGGCTGGCCTATGAGCTAACACAGACAGACCCTCCTCCTCAGATCAGGAGACGTGCCACTAGAGCCCTGTCTGCTTCTGCAGCCTTCCTGAGAGGTGTTCCATTGCGTGACATTTGTAAGGCAGCCACATGGTCTCAGCCTATGACTTTTGTGTCCTATTACAGAGTGGACCAACATTCATCCACTAACACTGCTTTTGGGAGAACTGTTTTGTTTTCCGCCATTTGAACCATGGTAATGCTTGTTCAATCCATGGTCTGTTTGTGTTAAATGTTAGTAATATAGTCATTTGCTCTGTTTGCCTGGTGGTTCGTTTTATATTGTACCTATGTCAACTCTATGTGATGCCTAGCATTTGTGGTGGGCCTCCTTGGGTGGTTCCTAAGGCACTGTCACATGGCATTCCCTCCTCCTAAGTTTAGCTTGCTAGTCTCCTACTTGTGCGAGTCAAATAGACCACAAAGAAGGAGGACAGGTTGCCTACTTGTAACTGCAGTTCTTCGAGTGGTCATCTGTGACTCACACAATCCCGCCCTGCCTCCCCTCAGCTGATATGCCATGTTCCTGCTGCCACACATGTTGCGGCAGTTAAGAAACTAACAGCAAGCACGCCAAGGCCCTTATATATGCTCTGTGGAAGGGGCAGAGTTCCTGCCAAAATGCTAGGTCTAAAGCTCTAGAACTTTCTGTAGTCAGTACTTCACAGGCACAGGCAATCCCACTTGTGTGAGTCACAGATGACCGCTTGAAGAACTCCAGTTACAGGTAGGCAACCTGTCCTTTTCTTCCTAAGTGCAGGACCTTACATTTCTCTCTCTTGAAATTCATTTTTTTAGCTTTGGCCAAGCTCTCCAATCTGTTAAGGCCATTTTGAATTTTGATCCTGTCCTCTGGAGTATTTGCAATCCCACCCAATTTGGTGTCATCTCCAAATTTGATGAGCATGCCCTCTACTCCTTCATCCAAGTCATTGATGAAGATGTTGAACAGCACTGGGCCCAGGACAGAACCCTGTGACACCCCACTAGTCACTTCTCTCCAGGATGAAAAGCAGCCATTGGTGGTTCAGTTGGTCAACGAATTACAAATCCACCTAACGGTAGCCCTGTCCAGGCCCCATTTTACTAGTTTCTTTGCAAGAATGTCATGGGGAACTTTGTCAAAGGCCTTACTGAAATCGAAATATGCTACATCCACAGCATTCCCTTCATCTATCAAGCTTGTACTCTATCATAAAAAGAGATAAGATTAGTCTGACATGACTTATTTCTGAGAAATCCATGTTGACTTGTAGTGATTATGGCATTGCTTTCTAAGTAATTACAAACTGACTGTTTAATGATCTGCTCTAGGATCTTTCCCAGTATTGATGTCAGGCTGACCAGCTGATAATTAGTTGGGTCCCCTTTTTTTCCCTTCTTTTTTTTATATATATGAGTATATATATATGTGTGTGTGTGTGTATTGACAAAGACATATGTACAGATCGACATAGGGCACTAGAACAGAGCTTATAACACATAAATTACAATATAAGGGGAAAGCAGGGGGAATGGGAAGGGTAAATAAGGGAAAGACCACCTCAACAAAAACAATTGTACAAATTTTTTTTTACAAACACTTAAAAACTTCCATCTGGAATGCAGTAACTGCCTTGATAAAATCTCACAGACAGAGAAAATAGTAACCTCTCCCTCTTAAGAAAAAGGAAAATCTTACGTAGCTGCAATGAAATAACCTTAAAAAATCATGAACAGCATCATAGAATCAGTATCAATCAATCAATCAATCAATACCTTCTATTAAAATATAGCTAATTAATTTTAGAACTGTTACCATTAGTAACTCATCATCTTTCTCCTATGTGGTCAAATGGTAACCATATTGTACCTACTTCCCTTAACGTTCCATAAACAAAACAACCAGTGACTTATCTTCCACTGTTTTGCCCTCCACTGCCTTAACAACCGGTGAGTACAAATACAATAAATAACTTATGATAATAATACTCTGATCTAATCCAGCAAAGAAAAAAAGAACAATTGAGAAATTACATTTCAGTTGGAATTCTACATGAATAACTGATTGAGAATACAGATCAACAATAAAAAGCAGATACCAAAATCTTTTTTACTTTGTAGGAATGTCGTTAATGGCTCCCATGCCCTATAAAATTTGCTGTCTGACATGTTTCCTAATCTGTAGGTCATCTTATCCAGTTCTGCAATCTCCATAACCTTTTCTGACCACTCTTCAGTTGTGGGAATGGAAGTCATTTTCCAATGCCTGGCAAAAACTGTTCTGGCTGCTGCAGTAAGATGCCACACTAATCTTCTAATCTGGAGGTCTGGCCTTGGTTCTGCTCTCTGTATACTGAATAAAAAAAATCTGGCATCAATTCAATCTTCTTTCTTAGAAACTTTTGCATATTAGAACGGATGGCAAGCCAGAATTTCTTAGCTCTGTCACACCCCTTCCACATGTGAGAAAAGGTGCCAACTTGATTCACACATTTCCACAAATGATTTTTCATCTGGTTGTTCATCTTTGCAGGTCTGTGTGGCACCATATACCACCTGTGCACCATCTTTAGAGTGTTTTCTTGCAGTGCATAAGATCTAGAATTTGTCATATTGTCTTTCCAGATTGCTTCCCACTCTCCCAGCGAGATACTACGACCTAAGTCTCTTGCCCATTTTGGCCCTTTCCACAGGAAGAGAGGAAATCGCGCTGCGACACTACCGGCCATTTTTTTCTGTATCTGTGCTAACGTGGACTTTAATTTACGAAGTTCCATATGGCTCTAGCGTGTGTAAACAGATCCACACTATTTTCTCATGGCCACTCCCGTTAGTTTCCTTACCTCGCCCCCTTCGGCTGTGATTGGCTGTTTGTTTTTAAAAATGGCTCCGTGTGTCATTACGTACATGCTCACGTGCGCACATACACACAGCCACCTAGGTCCTCCCATGATGCCTCCCTCCCTCCGCCCCTCCCTCCTTTTAGCCTTGAGTTATTTTTAGCCTGAGAGTATTTTCCCACCCATTCTTTCTGCTGTTTTCTGCTGTTTTCTGCTGGCTTTGCAATGGAGGAAGAGGTGATGACTAATGTTGCCAAGGTCCTTGGGCTGTTTATGACAGTTCTAGGAGTTGTGGTGGCAAGGATGCAAAGTCAGTGGGCCAGAGATAGAGCGAGGAGGTACAGGCTCTGTCGGGACTATGAGGAGGGGGACTTTAGTTTATATGTACCCCTGCTTGGAGGCTCCTTGCAGTGTGTGCCACGCCCAAGAAGATGGTGGGTTTGGGAGAGGATGTGCAGGACGTGGTGGGCCGAAGAGGTTCTTGCAAAGTGGGACGATGACCAGTGGCTCTACCACTTCAGGGTGACCAAAGCCACCCTGTTCAAGATTGCAGACCATCTGCGTCTCCACCTGGAGAGAAGAACCACAGAGATGTGGCAACCCATCCCTGTGGAGGAGAGAGTGTTCATTACTGTATGGTGGCTGACAACCCCACTAATCTATTGCAAGACGACGAACACTTTCGGCTTGGGGAACTCCACAGTAGCGGTGATAGTCATCGAGGTGTGCCTGGCGATAGAGCATGGCTTCTGGCATCCACTGTTTGCCTTAGAGACTATCGGAGGGTGAGTACTCTAAAACCCAATCTCCCCCACACTACATAGCTCTGCACTCAATCCTGTGCAAGCACTACAGCACTATGGGAGGCTCTCTGGCCACCACCCCCAAGCAAACCCTATCGTCTTCACCCAGGAACACATGGAACATGCAGTCTTTCCTGGCCTTACACTATTCCTAAACATTGACCCCATTGCACCACGTCTTAGTCTCAGCAGCAGGAGAAAGGGGGCTTGCCCCGTTCCTACCAGGAAAATACTTGGGGTTACAGTGGGGAACTTGCGCAAAAAAGGCAGGGGGAGAAAAATGAGAACTACCCTCTGCCCCCTGGGACACATGGCACGTTTAGTCTTTCCTGGCCATGGCATCCATCTCTCTGACCAGTGGGCAGCACTTACCCTGGCCTTCAGTTGTCAACAAGCGCCCCAGGCAGTTTCACACACAATTTACACACGCACACACAAACCCTAGCCTCTTTCTCTCTCCCCCTCCCTCCATCCCTCCCTCAGTCTCCCTTTTCTCATAATCTCTCTCAGCCTTATGGTGGTACTCCCTCAGCCAAAACCGAAATATAACAAAGGCCAGCATTCAGTGCTTGTTGCACGAGACACACAACAAAAGACATGGAGACCCCAACCCCCACCAAGGGAAAACGGGACATGCAGTCCTTTGTGGCCCCACAATGCTCCCAAAGTTTGAATCCAGGGATCCTCGTCCTGGTCTCAGCAGCAGCAGAAAGGAGGCTAGGACCATTCAAAAATCCAAACCACAGTACTTGACGCCGGTCTCCACTCCTGGGCCAACACTCAGCACCCTAGAGAGTTCTCCAGCTGCAAAAGGGAGCATGGCACATGCATCACGAACTTGTACATGTTCAATTCCTATGAAAATTAACTTTTCTTTTTTTGATCCCACCACTTACAGATCATGGACGGTTTCCAATGGATGGGTTTCCCGCAATGCATCGGGGCAGTTGATGGAACACACATCCCGGTGCGGCCACCAAAAGGAAGAGGGGAGGAGTTTGTGAACAGGAAGAGCTCCTTCTCCATACTCCTACAGGGTATGGTGGATCATGAGGGGAAATTTCTGGATATTGTACTGGGGTATACTGGGAGAACGCACGATGCATTTGTTTTCCGGCACTCTTCCCTGTGGCACGCAATGGAGGCGGGAAGGTTTGTCCTGGGAAACCCAACTGTAACCATTGGTGGTGTTGCCATTGGCCCTGTGATCCTGGGCGATGCTGCGTACCCCCTTCCCGGTGGCTAATGAAGCCCTACAGAGGACAACTGGACCCACGGAAGATGGCCTACAACAGGGTTTTCAACTGCTGCAGGAACGTCGTTGAATGGGCCTTTGGAAGGCTCAAGGCATGATGGGGCTGTCTTTCTGCTCCTTTGACTGTGTCCAAGTAGAACTACCTCCTCGTGGTGTCGGCTTGCATGGTCCTCCATAATATCTGTGAATCCAAGGGTCACATCCTCCACCCGGACCAAGCACCCCCACCCCCACTAAGTGTTCCACCTAGCACAGGGGACTTTCGGGCCTATGCCTCCAGACGGAGGCTCCGGGAAGGGGAAATTGTGAGGAATGCCATAGCAAGTCTCATTGCTGGCGAAAGTGAATAGTTGCAGCTGTGCGCTTCCCACAATGGTAATGACAAGAGGGAAAGTAATGTTCATGGAAACATGTCATAAAGTTTGTTTGTACATAGTTAATGTCAGGGCCTCGGGCATCGCCGTGCCAGCGGGCGCTGCGGAGGCCGACGCCGTCGTTACCTCCGAGGAGGAGGAGGCAGGGCCGGACCCGTCGGAGGTCGCAGCCGACGGCGGGGGCCGCGCGGTCGCCGCAGATGGCTCCGCCGCCGGGGGGATTGCCGGGACGCCGCGGCTGACGCCAATCCCGGCGAGGGTCTCCCTGGGGCAGCGGAGGCCACTGCCGCCGACACAGATCGGCCTGGCGCGGCGGAGGCCACCGCCGCGGATCGGCCTGGTACTGCGGAGGCCGCCGGCCCAGCTCCTGGGCCGTGGGGCGTGGCGGACGAGGACCCGCGGGAAGAGGCGGGCCCTGGGCCCGATCCCAGGGCACCGCCTACTCGCGAGGCGGCCGCGGAAGACGCTGAGGCCGCCACGCCACCGCCGACGTTCCAGCGTCGGCGGCTCAAGGTGGCCAGCCGCCACTTCCAGCGGCTGCAGGAGAAACACCTGGGGGTCGGGAGCTCCCAGCTGTAACACAGCTGCGAGCCTGGCCACGTGCTCGGCGCGGATTGGCCGCGGCCCGGCCTGCAGGCCTTTTTAGGCAGGCGCGGGGCTGGGGAAGGCACGGAGCAACAACCGTCGGCTTCCCGTGCGTCTGTCGCCCGTGCCTTGTTCCAGTCCAGCCTGCGTCTGTGTACCGCTGCCCGGCTCCACCAGGACCCTACCCCGCGTTAAAGGTGCAGTAACCATTTTGTGTTCGGGGTGAAGCAACCCCTTGTTATTTTCATTGACGCCTGCTGTTAAGGCAAACCTCAGTTCAAGGCCCCTTGCTGGCTGCAGCGCTCCTGTGGGACTGTTTGGGACGCTGTTGGTGGCCGCCTCCAGCCCGGCCCCTGCTTGACCTCAGCCTGCGCTGACAGTTAAATTAGCAAGTTGAGCTTTGTCCTAAAACCCCTCTATACATTTCATAGCACACCGTTGCCTTTCTTTTGCTATACCACTTGGTAAATAAATTGTTCAAGCTTTTACTTTGTGTGGCCTCAATTATTTTTTTACTTATCTTGAAAAAAGAAGAGTATAAAACAACATAAACAGTGTCAAAACTTTTGGCTTTACAAACACAACCTGGCAACAGGCAATTAACATTTCTATTGAATAAGTAAAACAAACTTTTAGGGCGAGCCATGAAACAGGTGGACATATGGCCTAGGGGCTGTAATGGTGGTGGGGTTTCTTGTCCCGGGAAACCTTTTCACTTGTTGCTTGTTGCTGGGAAGCTGTTGAGGTGCTTGCTAGAGGAAGGATTCGACTATTCCCCGCCACTGCTGTTTCAGCGTCCACAGGGTGTCACTCCTGGGTGGGAGTCGACCAATTCTTTCTGTCAATGCATCCACGATTGCTGCCATTGCCGTAGCGCATACCCTGGGGAGGAAGATGATCTCCCTGCATTCCTCCGCCGCCGTGGCAATTTCCTGCTGGTAGAGCTGGTCCATTCTATTGTGCTCCCTGGCATGCTGCCCCCTGTTCAGTTCCTGTTGCTCCCTAATGAAATCCATAGTCGCTATCGCCACTGTGAAGGTGTTGCTACGGCCCACACTTCAGTCCCTGTACTGGGACATTCGAATCCTTGAACTTGGGGACATTACCACCATGGGAATGGTGCATTGGCTGTCTGGGGTTCCAGTGGTGGCCTCATCTAGGGAGATGGAAATTGCAAAACAGTAACAGGGTGAGAGGTATGTGAATACAAGGTAATTTCTGCTTTTCCACTACCACGGGATAAACTATGGAATAAATGTCCCATAGGGATGCATGGCTAAGGGTGGGTTCCTTGGTGCCGCATTTATGTCACTGTGGCATTAAGAGATCAGATTCTGTACAGTTTACGTTTTCCCATGTTGTTGTGTATTTTACACATAGAGCCATGTGGATCCACGCCTGGTGTTGCCAAAACTGGTAAAAAACCTTTTCATATTGGGTTTTATCAATCAGAAACAGGACACAGGACACGGGCAAGGTCCATGTTCTGTTCCCCACTCTCAAAACCCACTCTCTCTGAAAAATGCCAGAAATAGCTTGTGGATGTGCTTCCTAAGTTAAACGCTCTCACCGTGAAAGAGGATAAACATCTCTGTGCATTATGTTGACGTACTGGCATTGCTTTGGACGCTGTAACATGCATTCATTGCAAACAAACCACAGTAATTAAAACTGTTCCCCACAGGAAGACAAAATGCAGACATTATAATGGGGGGTAAGGGAAATTGATCCATCTCACCTGGACCAGTGGAGCTACCATTATCCGGTCTCGAGGTTTCAACCGGAACCGGCGCGGAGCAGCTGTCGTCAATCCCTGTATGGAGATATAAGTCATGAGGTTGACTCTGCAGCATCATCTCGCCACATGCTTGCCATTAGACTATTTAGATCCAGGGATCAATAGAGGTCTGCATGTGACATCCTGCATCATATGCAAGGGGCCATCCCTGTTGCTAATGTGCGTTAGCGTGGCACCACATGCCCCATGCATACAGGTTGAGGCTGCTTGCGTGCCTGTACCTTTCCAATGATTGGTTTAATTGGAATTTGCTCTGAGCAAGTACAAATCTT